>CM017556.1:25751713-25969848 GCA_007844125.1 Sinonovacula constricta | reverse complement strand
CTTAAGCAGAAAGTTTATGAAACGATCTCTATTAGCAGAAAGTTATACAGTGATTTCTGTCAGCCGAAATTTTGTTTTTAATGTACACTTTTTTTTGCAAAAAAATAATGGGGCTGCAAAGATCGCTTTTAGCAAAAGGTTTGTATCCACGACCTCTTTAAGCAAACTGTTTGAATGCATCAATTTCTACTAGCAAAACGTTTCCATGCACCGATTGCTGTTGTCAGAAAGTTTTTACACTTGCCCAATGTACACATAATTTTGTGCCTTCAGTTCACAATTACTGTTTTTAAAGCAGCACAATTACATTTCCTTGACCATGTTGACAGACACCTTTCAAAACAACAAGGAAGATGCCATGGCTAATCTGCAGGCCATAGTAAATCATTCCATTTTCAAGTCTAAATCTGACGTCCTTTCGGCCCTCAGATCTTTGGAGAAAATGAGACAGGCACCAACATCATCATATACAACCTGAAACGGTATATTTCAGCTTGATTTTAACTTTATATTTCATGAGCTTAAAGCTATAACATAAACTATCATGTCAAGAAATACACTGAAATCTATGGTCCACATTTGCCATAATTATTTGTGGCAATAAGTACCGTATTATCATGTCACAAATGTAAGCAAAGCTTACTTTTGACTCCATCGCCATTGCTGGTCACGTTGAAAATGTAATTGGTAGTTGTCGCAAAAGACATTGTAGTGAAAGCAGTATGTCTTTTTTCAAGCATACGCAAGAACCCAAAATGCGTCATACTTAAGTATTCATATAATTAAATATCTTTGATCACGTATCACATTTTAAATAGAAATAAGGAAAATACCCAACTGGACTTCACGTCAGACCCTGACGACATTCGGAACCCGGAGACGGCGGTTTTTGATGATACAAATATCAACAGACCGGTGAATACATTGTCACATGAATACAAGCGATCCCTTAGGGTTAGTACCGTTTGTTGTAATAAGTGGCGAAGACTTCTGGTTTTGTTGTAGACAATTAGATTCGCCACAGATTTGTTAATAGACAATTAGCATCACCGTATGTGTATGTGTAGTCGGGTAGCCGGTATGGAACTAGCTAAACCAAATCTATCTGTAGTCTGGTAGCCATTAATCAACCAGCTTAACCACAGGTCTGTGTACACTATTATAACCCATTGCCCAGGTCCATGTACAGAATATTTGCCTTATGACTTGTTTAACCACCGTTCAATGTACATGAGCTTTACACAGGTCTGTGTAATTAGTATAGGTAGTTTTTGCCAGGTCCACGTTCAATATGTAGCATGTATCCCACTATAGGTAGCTTTATCCCAAAAGTATGAACAGAAGGGTAGAGAATAAACTTATTTGGATAGCTTTAACCCTGGTCTATGTACAAGTTGGTAAGCTGACGTTGGCGAATTGTTCCACAGGTATGTAAGGTAGGGAATTATTTGCTAACTGTATTCTTGCAAAAGTATGTTGTCCAAGTTGTGTTGCTTTATCTCTTCGAAAACTATGTTTACTCCATGCATACTATTATATGACTTTCATGACGGTGTGGAATCTGTGACTGAACTGTTAAAGCTGACCTATAAATTCATTGCCCCTCACTGCGTGGACCTGTTCTGGTCTCGATTGGTTTGATAGTTTTGATGTGAAGAGGTCTTCCAGGTAACCTGTGGTTCTTGTTGGGTCTTAATAAATATGGATAGTGTCTTTCTCCATCAATAATAGCTCCACGTAATCGTAGTGTACTTGTGTTTTGCAATGCATCAAACAACAAAAAATAATGTTCAATCAGATCCCACATACTGTAATTCCAGGAGTATTGTAGCATCTTGTACCTGAAGCCTCGGATGACGATAGTCCTGCGAGGAAAGAAGGTGAAGACAAAGTTTTATCCTCAAATCTCTCCGTCGGACAGAAACTGACGTTTACAAACCAAGATGGCTTATATCCTTCATGTACACTAATTAAATGTCACTCAAAACATGGTTCTATCATAACCTCTTAGATATGCACAGAACAGCCTAATATCAGATTTGCCTTATTTTTCTACTACAAAAATATGTAACCCTCATTCCGTCGAATGCAAGCAACCAGTTGAGTAATATTCATGCATTTATGTCATGTGTAAAAGACTAATTATGTCACTGTCTTAGTGGCTTCAGCGGTTCCTCTTGATAAAATATGTGATAAGCCATAGCTAAGACGAAGTCTGATGTGTTTATCAAGGCACTGCATCATCAAAAGGAAATGCTGCATGTTTGTTGGATGTATTTTGTAATAACTTACAATATTTAAAAAACAATTTATTGTCCGTTTGGAAAATAACATCAAAAGTTTGGTGAAGAAAAGAAGGGGTACCTAGGCTCGGATTTCACTGAATTTGAAAATTACTTTGTTACAGATTATTGCCATAGCCACAAGTAATATATTTTGGAAATTATCGCATAAACTGTCCTTATAGCATGTTCCATTTTCTTTTGAGATTGGCATGCTTTGATAATCACATCATAGAATATAACCGTCGTTTAACATTTTAAAATAGTGCAGCTTTTAGACTCTATTGTGAAAGGACATTGGCATAACACGTATACACAGAGAAAGTTGTCATATGTTAATTTCTATGGTTTAAATAACATAAAGTCACATGTCTTCATTAGGTTTAAAATTTCGTTTTGTAAGGGTAACCTAAGAAAAATTCATATATTTTTACAAAGAGAAACTTGTACCGTCGAGTAGGAAGAAACTCTGCTTTCGTAACGAAAACATTAATTGCTTCTTATTTTGCTTTGTATTTGTTTCACAGTTAGAAAGTGAAAAAAAATAAGAAATGTCCTATGGGAAATACTACAAAACCTGAAATTTAAACTTTTACACGACAAAGGTACACACAATTAATTTTAAAGTTTCAAAATCACAGGGACGAGACATTAAACAAAGAAAACATTTACCGCCTTACATTGTACAATTGCCAGTCTGTGGAGCACTCTAACCTTGCAACTGCTGAAGGTTTTTCTCTCGGATTAATACGAATCTAATTTATATATACCTGTAATTTAAATAAAGGTAAATTATACCACATTTCATGTCAAGAATAAATAAGAATATAGAGTACTGGTAATAACTATCGACCTTAGCTAATTTATAGGACCAACCATTGAAGCTAACCTTTGGGTTTACCACTAGCAAGAAACGT
Organism: Sinonovacula constricta; assembly: GCA_007844125.1. Taxonomy (NCBI): domain Eukaryota; kingdom Metazoa; phylum Mollusca; class Bivalvia; order Cardiida; family Solecurtidae; genus Sinonovacula; species Sinonovacula constricta. Next base: position 25,966,649 of record CM017556.1, on the reverse strand, counting down.
GAAGAGTATGGCCTAATGCTGTACAACAAAAATCGTCTTATCCGAGCTTATGAGAAAGTTGGTTGCCAAACTAAGGTAATTAGCCAGATCCTACACCATTTAATGTGTAAGCATACAGGTTCAGTAGTGGTATTATTTAATATTTACATATGAAGGCGTTTTTCTTTTATTAATACCTATGTCAGATATACCACTGCTACAAAGAGGTTGTCCTTTTTCTGCAAGTGAGCGAAATCTGTTGGCTTTCGTGCAGGCTTTAAAATAAAAGCACTGTCACAATACGATGGCGTAGGTTGGTCATGAAATCCTTGTTGTCTGGAAAATGTCATCTGAAATTAATACAAGCGTAATTGAAATTGACAGAAAATATTGTTAGGTTATATAAAATAACTTTAAGTGACTAGCTTATGCTAGGAGTCGGTAAAATAGTGGCAATAAAACAATTTAAAAGTTACATATAGCCTATTTTATTTTACAATGCTCAACTCTTTCACTAAACTTGTCGTTTTGGATCATTCAGCAAAATCATTGACACCGGAAGAGTTAATTTTCGTCATAAATCAAATATGTGACTACATTGTCAGGATTTAGTAGTTATATACCTTTTTTGCCTCCTATTTTAGGCTAATGAACACGGGGTCGGTGTTGTTGGCGTAATAGAGGCTGACTTTCTGGAGCCCATACACAACAAACAGAAGTTTAACAGAGATGAAAAATACACGTATGTATTGGCTGGCTGACAATATTTTTCTTATTTTTGTATTACTGTTAAACAAATGAATTTAAATTATGCACGTATTTACGCATTCTGCTTTGTACACAGTTTAGTAGGATTTTAAAACAAAATGCAATAAAGACGTCATCGATATAGCAAGCAAGCAAGTGTATACAGTTGAACAATGCATTTTGTTAAAACAGTCAACAGAGGTGTATCCAGAGAATGGAGGCAGAGAACAACAGTTACAATGTCACGTGACCACTAGGGAAAATATTCTGTTCGTGCACAATATTATCATTTTATTTAAGTTAAAGAAATAGTTGGAAGATTGTTACCAATGTTGCAAAGTCGATGTTGTATGTCTATGCAAAACAGTTTTGTTTACAAGCTCGATAAAAGAATGATAAATAACTATGTTTTTGGTAATACAGTTTATGTTTGCAGAAAAATTTATTGCTGACGGTTACAACCCGGAAATCCTTTGTTATACTGAATTGCTTGCAACTGACCCTTTCGTTGTCAATAACTTGCATTGCTTTTAAATTACACGTGACCGGACTGGTCGTTGAGACTTAATAAAACAGTGACTGAAAGCCATAATTGGACAGTCGCTGATGGATTTCTTGGCTCTTCATCTCTCCAGTCGTGCCCTATACATGTATAGGTGAGACATCTTGAGCAGTATCCATGCCCTTTACATGAGATTGCACAGTAGGTATAACATCGGGATTTTTTGTACCTTTATTATAAAATATGCTAACTGTGGATAAATCCTCGGCTTTTTATGACATGTTATTTTAAAACTTATAACCTATTAACTCCTAACAATACTACATTTTTTGTGGTTTGGGTCGATTTCTAAAATCGTTGATTTCTTTCGTATATTTAACATTTCACTTTTGACGCTCTTGGCATATGACGTCATGGCATTGTATGACGTCATTAGATGGTTCTTATTATACGTCAGCCCTTGGACTGTTTTATTTCTAACAACTCTCTCTTTTTTTAATCTTTAGCTTGCCGCGGGGCTTTTATCTACTATACATATTGTACTCCCGATGCAGGTGCTTACTGTTAGTTGTCACGTTTTGACGGGATTTTTTTTATTTACACTCTTTGATAGAAAAACCTTCAGGAAGTGCGAGGTTTGGGCGCTTCACTAGCCAGGTTTAAGCACCCCAGTCCGTCCTTTTGCCCACTGACAGTTCCAAGGCAGTAACTGCTGGTTTTTCGTTTTGTGTGTTATGTCTTGTCTCTGTGTTTTTGTCACATTTACCTTTACCCTGTATGCCTTTGTCTAGGTAGTTTAGATTAAAATATCTGTGGAAATTTTGATATGACCTTTTCTTATTTACCTTTTGCCAATTACAGAGCATTCATGCAGCGTGCAGCCAGCAAGTTGAACGACTATTATTATGAAAAGACAAACACTCAGGACCCTGACAACGTTGATGACTCCATGTAAGTTCAGAACGGATGACATATGCAGTGCCTCCTCAGCCAGAACACATCGGTCATTCTCTTTCAGGACAGCAGAAATGACTGAGGACAGATTGATTGTCACCTTTTAATTACTGTCGTAAATGTATTTTAAACAAAAGTTAATAATATTTTATGCGATTTTTGATGCATGGGCAATGTTGCAAAGCTATAATTGATGGGAGACATTAGACAAACGTATAGGTAGGACCCCCAACACAGTATAGGTCAGATTGACCCTCTCCCTACACATGAAGGTTAAAGCCCCTTCATCATTGAACTCACTTAAAAAGGGATAAAATACATCGCATCCTTTTTTTACTTAATCGCTGATTTCTTATTCTAGTTTTTATCTCTAGTTTTTATCTCTAATACTACATTTACCTCTGTCCATTTACGCCAGCTGTATTATTCACCTTTCTCTTCAATCTAGGTCAGAAATCCCGGACTGGACGTGGGCCCAATGTGACAATTGTTTGCAGTGGCGCCGTCTGCCTTTAGGTTACACTGACAAACTCCCAGAGAATTGGTACTGCCGCCTAAACCCTGATTCTGCATTTAAGTAAGTCAAGCCTAATGATAAACGACCATATTAAGCATGGCAACATAAAATGCATCTAAACGCTTATGACATTTTGTGTTTTTGGTACTGTTATTGTTTGTTTTTATATGGCGATTTAATTGCAAAGGTCTTACAGTCGGCCCTTTTGCTGACTGTTCAAAAGCGGTTTCTGTTTGGTTTGGCATACTTTATTAAATGTGTCGTCCCAGTTTTGTTCTAACTTTAACATTTGACTGGCTTTTAAATACCTTTGTTGTGTGCCTTTTCAAATTGTAGTGTATGCTCCATGTTCACAGTACCTAATAGTATGCATATATAGAAATAGATATGAAAACATAGATGAAATGTCTGTCATTTAAAGTATTTTGATATTTCCATGGTGATCGTCCTAATGGCTGACAAAATTATACCACATGAATAATATGCACAAAAAGTTTGCACGAATATGTGAATAACTGATGCAAGATTGTTAACATTAACCCTGTCTGAACTTTTTCTTATCAACGCATTTCAGTATTTTATCAGAAACAGGTAAAATTATTTCATTTGAAGAGATGACAATAACAACAAAAATGGCCTCAGTAAGAAACTTGGTTAATTGTTTATAATAATCCGTCGATAGACTTTGTTCAGAGCCAGACGAAAAATGGGAAAATATTTATAGTTCACCACCGTGTTAATTTAATTTTAATGATCCCTTTGCTGTGGTAACTAGTCACATTTAAAAAAGCACATTCGGCTGGAGAGCATCTAAAGAATCACAGCTAATTTTGTGTTTTCAGTCAGCGAGAAAACACACACTATCCTCCAGCACCAACTTCCATAAATACTAAAATTAACGGATAAAAACAACCTTTTGCATACACTGACAAAACCTAATCAGATAATTGCAAGTTTTAGAACTATTTTAGAACCATTAACCCTTTGCTTGTTTATTTTGTTTTGATTACTTACCATTCATGTCTGAAGCATTGCGATGTATATCTTTTCAGCCGATGTGACATACCAGAAGAGCCAGAAAATGAAGATGAAGCTCTTCAAGCATCATACAACAAAACATACAAGAAAAAACAGTATGTAAATATAGCACTTGCACCCAATAGGCAAAGTGGACTCCTTTTAATCGCAATCATTTTCTTAATATCTTTATATAGTTTAATCATACCGTAGCACAGCACGGGTTACCTCCATGAGAAAATACTTAGATTCTGTCCAGCTTAGTTGAACATGATACTTGTCAATTGAATTAAAGCGTGTAAATTAACTAAGCATATTGATCTTTCTTGTGTTATCTATTTTAAACGAAGCTGCGCAGCTTTTAATGTAATAATGCAGACGGATAGACGGACGAGTTTATCGAAGTTTAACAGTTCGAAGGGAAAAGCATGTAACTTCTATACAAAAATATTGTATATTAAAAAGAGAGTGTACCTGGGCTCGATTGAAATGAAAGTAGAATGTTATTTAGAAACAACCCGTTCGGTTGTTTGGACAGTCCATTACAGTTTCCTAATCACACCCTAGGATCTATTGTTTTAATATACACTGACAAAATGAGTATAGCGATTGGTATTATTTTTTATTTACGTTAAATAAAATAACGATCTCAGTGATTTGAAATTCTTAATTTATTATCTGCTTTCACACATTGTGTTTTTTTCACGTCAGGCAAAATGTAGTTTGCACAGCTGTTACCCTTTTAATTGCATGATAGTGACTCATTCTGTATTAAAAGAGCTACTTTGCTCACACAAGCATCGCCTAAATCCACAGGGCTAAGTGCTTCATGCCAACGTATAAACACGCTAACATCGAAAGAAAAAAAATGATGTGTTTAAAAAATACCTAATTTAACATAATTTTCATAGTGACATTACCTTCTGAAGTTAAGTTTCATTGATCCACTTCTAGGTAAGATTGTGTGTAAAATTTGACCCTTGTTCAAATAACAAACGTTCGGTGCATAACGGTGCAGGTAACAAGTTCACTAAAATCACTCACAAACCGTTATCATATCATGCTTTAGTAAACCAGAGCGCTATTGTTCTGCGACAACTGATGTTGACATTTTGAGGCATCGAAACATCCGCCAAGTTTCTGTTATAATAAATGTAGTTATAATAAATGTAAATAAATCCGATTGGCCTATGACATTACGTGAGACTCTAATCAGAGAATGGGTTTGCCTTATTAAAAGTCAGACTAGAAATGTTTGACGCACAAAATATAGTTATGCCATGGTTCAAGATATAGTATACTGATAATTTACGTAGAAATAACTTTGTAGCCGAAATGACGATCTATCTAATTACGTTTTCTTTTGAAGATCCTTGCAAACTCTTACGAAAGATAATAAGCGTTATGTTAGGACATCTGTATCAATGTTGCCGTAATTTTTGCTTACTTAACAATTTCAGAGAGGAGGAAAGGAGATTGCAAAAGGGAAAGGAAGTAAGTCTTTTCAATGATTGGTATATGTTGCAATGCTCAAAGGACTTTGTCACATATTCTTATTGTACAAAATATGACTTAGACATGCAGGGTGAGTAAATCCTAGTACAAGGACATACCTCTCGCAATCTTGGTAGGATGATCCGATGGTGTATGGAATACTTCCAGCTTTGGGTCCCTCATGTGAACATTAACAAACTGAAGCATCTTATGCAACCAATGCGACTTTCCCCCATGACCATCTTTATTACATTGTCACAATAACAATGCGTAATTATTACTTATTTTCTTTATTTCATGTCAGGTCTTGTGCTTAAACTAAAGACCCTAAACCCCTACCACTAAATGACGGTCGCATCTTATTAACATTTGTAGTTAATGGAAGTACATTATATGATAGCACAGTGATAAGGCTTAGGCATGGCACGGTACGGATGCTGAGTAATATAAATTCCCTGTTTTCTTTTTCGATTTCCCAGAATACGTTAATTTTATATTTGTTATGCAATGAATTAGGCTTATTTACGGTCTTAAAGAGGAAACCATTTGAAGAGCTATTAAAGTCGCCTTAAGTCCCTTGAGTCCCAGGTGGCGCAAACTCTTTCATGTGGGAAGGTTTTGCATCCAGTGTCCCTGTGGTTCTAATCGTGCATTTGTCAATGGTTTTCCTTTATCAACAATAGCTGGACATCAGCATAGCCACCACAATGGGATATTTCTATATAAACAAACTGACATCTTCAGAAGGTGCCGCCCAGTGAAGATAAAGTAGACAGGAAGACTTCCTCGGACGAAGATCAAGACGATTACAACCAGTCTCTTCAGAAAAAGTTGTTGGATCAACAAGCCAAAATACATGAATTGGAGCAAGAAGAACGCCGTGTAAAGCAAAGGAACGCTGATTTGTTATGCAGTGCTGGACGTCTCAAACTCTCGGAAATTATCAGTCCGGTAAGAAAATGTCATAATAATTTGTGTAAATTATAAATGTTAGACGTGTTTAACATATATTTTTATGTTTATACATTGTAATAGTTAAACAACCCGTGCTGTATGTATGTTTTTTCTTATTTTGCTGATCAAGCTGTGATTTTGTCTATGTTTTTCACAATGTATTAGTTTGAAAGCGAGTGATGTTGCCCATATTTTCACTGATTGTTAGTTAATCACTCAATGATGGCGCCCATGTTTTCATTGTTTCACTGTTTGTAAGCAGAACATCCAATGATGTTATCGAGGTTTTCAGTGTGTTTTGTTGATCAGACATTGATATTCCCCGTGTTTCCACTACGTGTTAGTTGATCAGACATTAATGTTTCCCATGTTATCACTGTGTGGTACTTAAACAGCCGTTGATGTTGTTCTTATTTTCATTTGTATGTTAGTTGATCAGCCATTGATGCTGTTTTACGCTTTATTGACTAATCGGACATTTATGCTGTCAGTGTTTTCACTGTGTATTTGCTGAACAGCTATTGATGTAGTTTTTGTTTCCTTTGTCTCGCAGAAACTTATGGACAAGTTACAGAGTAGTGCAGACACCAGCAGTTCCGCATTTACATTAGGCAGGTGAGTGGTCTTGCCATTTCTCTTTCTATGGCATGTTAAACCCTTTGCAAACAACTATCCTTAATGCTAGCATACAAAGTATTGAGAAAATATGATTTAACTTTGATTCTGATATTCTTATTCACCAACTACAGTTATTTTCACCAATTTGTACTCCGCTCCAATTGGATTTTTGTACCATATTGGAAGTTTGTAGGAGTCTTTAAAAGCAGAAACGCAGCCTGACGCCGCCTGACCGTTCCAAGGTGATAACTGGTTTTTGGTGTATAATGTCTCTCTTTGGGATTTTTGTCACTTTTCCATTTATTCTGTATACCTTTGTGTAAAGATAGTTCAAACTTAAATATCTGCGGTATTTCTTATAGGACCCTTTCTTATTGTCATATTGACTGCTTTTCACGTTTGCCCTGTCTATGCTCAACCGGCACAGTTCCGATATGGTTATTTGTGATTTAACTCAATCCTGGTGCGTTTATTAGAGTGGAATATTCACGACAAATGCAAATATTAATTTCATATGACCTATTTGTGAATGAGCTAACAGCAATAATGTGGAAATCTACTTCCAATCTGTAACTGATTATTTAATGTTAGCAGGTTACGATTTCAATGATCCAAACTATCTATACTCCTGTGTACTTTCAGTCCTAGTATTTCTGCTCCGAAGAGAAAGAATACCATCCCAGAAGTGATTCCAGATAAGATTAGGAAGATGATGGTTGAAGATACTGTGGCTTCTGGAGACTTCGCTACCACGGACTCAGGGTTAGATGACACGTTGTTCTTCCCAAGTAGCGCAGAAACTGATACTAGCATTAAACGTGGCGTCTCTGCTATGCATTTGCCGCAAGAAGGTACATCTATAAATTATCAAACAAAGGTTTTTGAGCAAACAGCTTGTCAGACAGATCCTACAACATTTATAAGCCCAGAAGAGATGCAGGAGATAGGCCAGACAAAGTTGAATTTACTGGAAGCTAAAGATAAACTCAGGGACATTCGAATAAAAATCTGGAAGATGTTGAAGATAATTGTGCCTGACTTCGATTATGGCATGCCAGAAGACATTGAGGGTGTTATTAGTGATTTTATCAATGTTCATGAGCAAGGGGACCCAGCAGAATTAGCATAGGCTGATTAATCAGGTTTATGCAGCTTATTTGAACAGTGCGAGTAAGATCAACCTGATTCATCCAGCTGTAGTGAACATTATGTGAATATTGTGACAAGGATGAATCTGATTTGTGCATGTTATGTGAAAATTTTGAGGCTTATCAATCTGATCCTTCCGGTTAATGTGAACATTTTATAGTGAGATAATTTGTTGTAATCATTAGATAGTTGTACATAGTTTTGCCAATTATGAAAAATAGTTTTATCATGTGCAGTTGTTTGTTAGTTTTAAAATATAGTTGTATCATTAAAGAGTGTTCTTGTTGTTATTGTTTGTGGGTTTACTCCAGGACCATTACCTGTCTGCCTTAATATAAACGTGTTCATCAGCCACAAACTACATTGTAATTGTTTTAAAGCCTTAATTCAGCAATGTGTCGCACTGGTTAGCTTCAATATCAACATTATTGGAAGAAAAAGCAAAACAGGAAAGCATCACATGGTGTTGAACGTAAAACACATGCAAAAATGTCAAAGATGTATTAGGCATTGTTAAGATATTAGAAGCTAGAATCAAGGCGAAAAGACCGTAAAACAAAAAATAAACTGACATACTGTAAGAAGATGATATTCTGTCGGAAGGCGAGTAACGGCGAATGGGAAACATCCAAAGGACATGTCAGCAAGAAGGACGAGTAAGAATATGTGGTGACTTAAATGAGACCGTGAACCAAGTGCTTAAATTTGACCAGTACCCACTGCCAAAATGTATTTAGTTGGCTGGTGGAAAAAAATACTAAGGGTGGTTTTGAAATGCCTATCGCCAAACAAAGTCCTTGACCATCAACACGCATAAAGGATTGTTTCAGTACATTATTTTCACATCGCGTTCTCTCCCGCGATCTCTCATATGCCCATAGTAAAAACTGCAAGGCATAGAAGCGTCAAATGCATATTTGACGTTATGATCATTACACTAGTTTCCAAATAATGAAAAAAGGATTAATAGCTTTCATATTGAGGCTGGACGCGGTTTTCAGCTGAACGAAACTATTCGAGCTTTCACATATATTTCAACGGCACCTTACGTTTGTCACGGGTCATCAAACTAAATTCAGCTTAGCGAAACTATTCGAGTTTTCACATATATATAAGTGGGTGGTACCATACATTTTTCACAGCTCATCAACCGTTGGTACCTATTTTCAGTCCGCAGAAAGGTATTCCATCTACTTCCGGATCAAGACTGGCGCCATGCTTTGTATCTGTCTGGATGAAGAATTATGTTAAGTTCATACGTACAAAGAAACAAATGTAGAAAGTGATTATTCTGATGTGGATGCAATGCCTGTGTTAGTGAATGGACAGTTTGTAAGTTTCGGGCCACTTGCAAATAATAATCATGGAAAAATGAAGAATGGCTGGTTTGGAAACGAGACCAAAGCCATCCTAGCACCTTCCTACAATCGAAGATTATAACTAAGCGAACATTAATTTTGCGTTATGGGGCGTTTTTGTGTTGTCATTCCACAAAAACCAAGACCTTGTGAAATGTGAGGATATCCATCATATTGGTGTTGTCGGCACGAAGGCTATCAGGTCACGGCCAGACGTAGAAATTAAGGCCATTGCAAAAACATGCAGATGATGATTACTGCATAAAATCAATCCAAGCTCAGCACCCGTTCTTCATTGGGAACAAAGGCAAAGAGTTTATGTATGCTCTGCGTGACCATTGGAGCTATCATTTTTACTGAAAATGGTCGATGCACATTCAAAGTGACCAAACACAATTTAATCTCTACAACATCATCCAAGACAACTGAAGTCATGTGACATAAGTTTCTAGAAACGGGTATTCAGCATTTTTCAAAGCATTCAGACAATGGTCCTCAGTATATGTCTCAACAGCATTAGCAATTCACAAAGATGAATGGAACTAAAGATAGTACTTCCGCGACAGGTCGAAATGCGTTTTATACAATTAAACAAGCCATGAGAGCGGAAGTGATGACAAATGGCTAGTTAACATGTTTTGTGTATAAAACAATGCCGAACACTACTAACAATGAAACGTCATCAATGTTCGTTGTCTGCACCCTACTATTACCGAAAATGTCCATTATCAACCAAATTATCTCATAAGTCTCATTTTTTTAAGTTTATTTGTCTTTTCTGTCATATAAGTAATATCTAATTAGTAATGTTTGACTAGTGCATCTGCTTAATCTTGAAAGCCGAGATAAATAATGTTTTTAGACGTTTATCTACCGTTATATATATATATATATATATATATATATATATATATATATATATATATATATATATATATATATATATATATATATGTAAGTCGTAATTTTAATCGTAAGAGTAAATTAGTGGTCGCGATTTTTTTTGAAAATAACAAAAGTAAAATTAAAAGCTACGCTCTTGTAAAATTAATCTGACATCGATATTTTGACTCACTTTTTATTTATAATCGGATATTGACGGAATTTCGATAGCTAAAGAGATTACATTTCGGCGAAAGATCGAGTTAAACTATGTCATTTCGTGATATGATACGAACTGCAGAAAAGGTTGATCTGAATTGTAATTTATTACTACAAAAAGGAAAAAAAACACTTTATATAAACGAAAATATAAACAATGGACGGCCCCTTTTCAACTTCCGTTATTGCTGATTATTTTTCTGAATACTGAATAAGATTTTGCCTTCAACTTTTTTCACTCATGACCCTTGATTGATCCAGATATCCCTCAGGATTAAGACTGGGTCCTTCTCTGGATTGCTCACCTAGAGTATCGGGAGCTTTGTGAGACGTCATTTTGACAATAAAGCTATGGCATTTCGTGTTTAATATTGTTACGGCACCCGGAGTGATGTTGTTTTATTGGTTAGACTCCAGCTTAATTTATATTAAGGAATAATAAATAACGACCAACGATGTATTAGTGTAACTAAATAATTGATTTATTGTTTATTAAACAATTGAACAAAACAGTTATAAGTATATCAATTCACTAATTTTAGGATATTACTTCAGTAAACACGCAAATGAATAGACGCTGCGAGGATTCTATGTTCACGTAAATTAAATCACGCGGCCACCATTTATAAACATAATAACCAATATTTTGTATACATTCACCTTACGTTAAGAACAGTAAGAGTCACACTAATCTTATTTGCTGAAAATATTCAACCCTAACGTTAAAATACTATTCACACCAATAACAGCAAAAATAATACGTTAACTACGTATTTCCTAATTTAAAATATTTATCTACTGAATTTACTTATCCCTTGAATTGAATAAAACAAATATTTAACAAAAATAAAAGGAATATGATCGAATCAAACTAACAACTGCTAAGTGCTGGAGTCCCCGACTGAGGAAACTCACAGCTATTTATACTGGTCTCAGTGCACCAGAAAATCTTGCGCCTGTACCAGAAAATCTTGTGCATGCACCAGAAAATCTTGTGGACACAGAAAATTGTGTGGCCACCAGAAAATAGAATCCACAAGAAAATAGTGTGCAAAATAGAACGCACAAAAGATTCATGTGCAAAAGATATAGTGCGCTTTCAGAAGTATTCTTTAACAATGAATTAAACACATACCGACAAAAATACAATATTAAAACACATGTTCTACCAGATAATAATAATTTCTGGTTCCTAGAGCTACACACATCCGTTAGCAGAGAGATTTAAACAGACCGCAGAGTAAACTTACTGCACATAAAAAAAAAATGGCTATCCTGTCAAGGTTGCTCGTCTGCTTAGAGAATAAATAAGGAATATCCTATATAACAATGTCTTCGTTAAACAACTAGTGATTTCTAGGATAAAACAAAGTGGCTACTAAACTTATTACATGGATCCCGAGGATATAGGATCACTTACATAGGAATAATGATGATGTAAACAAAGGAATTCGCAGAAACTAATGGCATTCGAAGTAAGATACAGTTGGTTAGTAAGAATGTAGATAAATCACATGGATTGGATTGGTTGTTCTGTCTAATTAACAAGATCAACAGTCTATATCCTTGTGGTTATGCTACTCACCAGCTGTTAAACTTTATGAGTAATTTCAAAGGTGAGTAAAAATCAACGTTTATGAATGAAAACAACATTTGTTTAAATACACTTAATCCTGGGGCCTTACAATATATATACATGTATATATATATATATATATATATATATATATATATATATATATATATATATATATATATATATATATATATATATATATATATATATATATATATATATATACCGTACAACCTCACTATTCACACAATCACGCTACCCTAAAACAATATGGTGACATCTTAAATTGCCCTTACCCAAGCTAAAGACTAATTACTGATCTCATTCCATTCAGCCAAATTGGCACCAATCCAAATCACATCATCCTTAACCCCCTCATGAGCTTGTGCACGAGGGAAGCCATAGTTAATTGATCTATGACGTCACGTTCACATTTTGTATAGCTGTCGCGTAACACGAGTTGGCGGCGACTTTTTATCTTCGAGTCAAGCGAGTCGGATTAGTTAAGAAAAAATGATCAGGGGCCTTGCAGTCACTTTGAGTTAAAGGGGAATGCAACCCAAGCGAATTTGTCTTATGCGTTGTTTTTTTATGATCAAAGAAGGAAACAAAATAGGACTTGGAAAAGTTCAACTCTATTTACAACATGTGTTTATAAAATAGATGTTTAAATCAAACTAAATGAACTTAAACTTATCCTTGGAGAAAACAAAGTTTTTCTGTTACTGATTTTTACGTAAGCAGCGGCTGTTTCATAAAACTTGATCCTATTTCAAACCTGAATACTATAAAGCTGTTTTGGTTGGCTTTCGTATCAGAAACTAAAAAGTATGTGCTGCCAACTTTGTTTCCTTCAAATGTTGAAGTTATCTATTAGACATAGTTCGTGTTTACTCGTTGATATCGTTGATATGATGTATGAAAAGGGCTTTTCGTACGTTAAAATACGACTTGATAACGTTCGACATTATCTAAAACAATCATGGATTGAATCTGTAAAATGTTAATAAATCGTACATAATAATCATTATCAAAACGTCATTACTCTTCGCCGGTTGATTTTGTTTTGCAGAAATAACCTGTTAGTTCACAAGCCACTGTCGTTTGTAAGTTTAGTAACAATAAACATTCCTGTAATAATGTTCCTAGTTTTGGCAAAAGTTACCTGTTCATCGAACGACTTTTCGTAGCAACATTCCCGATTTTATTTAGACTGGTATTATGTTTGTGCGTAGGATTATTCACGTGGGGTTCTTCATGCGTTCTGTCATAATTAACATCACTTTTACTTTCTTCCTCGACAAACGATTATAAAGGATTTACGTCATTGTGTGTCACGTGATTAGATAGGTGACTTAAATCTCCGTGTGTTGTTAGAGGCGCAGTGCTGTTATCATAGATGGTGTTGACAACAACGTCCTTCTGCTTTGATCGGTCAGACAATACAATACACTCGTCGTAGTTGGTCTCAGCGCTTATTTTCTGTTTACAAGGTCTGCAAATATAATTGATATATAGGTTTCTTTTGGAATAAACGATCTTTTAATTATTCACTCCCTCTAGCGTGTCGTGGATTATTTATGAGGGAGGTCATCCAACTGATATTATGTGCGCAGGTGGATCTACCTCTTTAAATGTGTGTGGCTGCGTTTGTTATTTTGTTGTCGTCAATAAGTTGCTCATTAACCTAAACATAACACACTAGTATATAACATATAAACATACCATACAAACAGCTTATACCGACTTAATCACAGTTGGTCGTTTGTTTAGTTAAGATTAAAATGCAACATTTTGTGGAATCACATTGGATTAGAATTTTCCTTGATCACTGCAACTTGTGAATAAACTCTTATAAAAAAGTCAGAAAATAAAAAGCGTATCAACGGTTTTCAACTACGTTTGGCGTTCGCTGCTCGATAAACTAATATATATATATATATATATATATATATATATATATATATATATATATATATATATATATATATATATATATATATATATATATATATATATATATATATATATTAGAAACTCAATTTTAGACAATGGGAATGGTATGTGGTTGTATTCAATAATTTATTAAAGACGCACCGAATGACGATGACGACACATACGACCACGGCCACTATCAACACCAGTAAAGACGGAACCAGGACTTCAACCAAAGGAAACATATGAGTGTCAACTAAAACAAAAAAAATGGAAAAAAAATGACAAATGAAAAATGTCATAATTTATTACATGTACTTAAATAAATGCCATATTTTCATAAAGATGACTCGTACACTGTATATATATTGATGTACATATGTAATTTGTGATTACATTGATAAATAAAATCCCAACCCCTTATTTTTTAAAAAAAAAAATGCATCGAATATAATACGAGAAGTGATTTTGTTAGAGAACAATACAATACATAATGTTATGTATGGACAAGGGGTGACCCTTTCTTTGTCATTGTCTAAATGTACCTTAACTAAATTCTTTTAGATCTCTTTTACTTAGTAGAAAAGATACTTACCCTTTTGCGAGTTTTGCAAGATAGGTTTAGCAGAGACATGATTCAGTGAGGTTTGCCCATCTGTAAGGGAGAGTTTTAATTAAAGTAAGGTAGAGTACAATGAGGAAAATCTGTGAAAGTTACACATCGTGTTCATGAGAATTTGCATTAGGTCTTGTCGCAAGTGTCGCCACATTGACAATGGGACCTCGAACGTGCAAACATTTTTTACAGCCACGTCAATAACTGAGAAATTTAGTCGCCACAGCCTTTGACGTATTTGGAACATTTTGTCACTAGAAATAGAATACGAAGCTTCTTTTTTCCCATAATTTACAGTTAAGTATTTTCACGTTAATGAATATCCTGTGTGTGCATGTGGACACGCATGCATACATGTGCGTGTTTATGTGTGTTTGTGCGTGTGGGTGGGTGCGTGTAAACTTGAGAGAGAGAGAGAGAGAGAGAGAGAGAGAGAGAGAGAGAGAGAGAGAGTATGTGTGTGTGTGTGTTTTGTAAAGTAATATATTATTATTTAAATAAAACGCAAACCATTTCACAATATGGGTATGATAGTTGTTGTTGGTTGCAGAGTTTATTATAAAATGTGTCGCATTAGAAACTGTTTTGACATGAGCAGGAAACAAACTCACCTGTCTGCAAGCTACCTGTAACAGATGCTGTAGTTGATTGCGAAGTTTGCCCATCTGTAGCAGAGAGGTTTCAAACACTCAAAACATATTGCAATATGTAAACGTTGGTTATTGTGACAATGATTTTGGACATTTTTTCAACAGTCGGCACCAAATATGTGTGCCCTATGTTTCTTGTAAAAAATAGTTTAGCCGATTACAATGTTTTACGGGAGTACGGTAAGAAATCCAATTATATAAAAATGATTTTGTAAAATCGCATATGGGTGTATTTGATTGCATTCGAAACAAGTGAAACATTCAATGAGTTTCAACAAAATTGTAAATTGTTAATAAGAAGTATGAGTAGTCGAATGCAGATGTAAAGTCGACTCGTATACAATAAAAACATTAAACACAAAGTCCTCTAAAAATCTTATTATGCTTGATAAACATAATTCTCACTTACACGTGCTTCTGCATTCATAGTCAACTTTTGCGCCTCCAACATCAGCCAAATTCAAAACGAAATTACCTACGTTACATGCGTTGTTACTGGCACAATGTTGCTGCACTTGGTCTGTTGTGGTTTGGTTGAACGTCCTAATAATATTACAACAAAACTCACATCTTGTTGATGAATTGCATATTAGCGAATGTGTCTCAATCCGTGTAACAAACACAAAACCTTGTTGGCACGACACAGGTTTAATGCACGTCGACGTTTGATCTCTTTTGCATATATATACTGTATGCTGGGTCAGCATTTGGGCACACGCTGCATAATGAAATAATAAAAATAAATGTACTGAAGGCATCCTACAGAGCTCTTGTTTACTTAACGATACCTATAAAACTATAATTATATAATAAACGATAGACGATGTTGTTACTAATCTTAGTACAAGTGCTTGCACATTTTATTCAATTAGATTTAAATATTGTAATTCCTAAATGCAACCCTAATATTGAGTGTGTGACATAAAAACAGAATTTTATCAATAATCAATTGTAGTGGGTATTTGTGTTGTTTTCGGAAATCAACGGAAGCTAAGACAAACATGCAACTGTTTAGAAATAACAGCAAAAACTGGACGTATCAGAGTTACAATGTTAACATTTGTGTATCTGATATTTTAATAATTCATGGCTGAAGACACAAATTCTAGACCTGTCAAATCATCTCCTAACATAAACATAGTCCATTTTCTTTTCAAATTGTGAGAAATAAAACAGAAGACTAATATCAGACAAAACCGTTCTAATTTACCTGCATATGAATATCTTGCATAAAGTCATAATTTGTCATGCTACTGTGTATTTAGGAATATTAACAATTTTTAAACAAACAGTATTATCATAAATGAATTAATGAAATGATCCTAGCAAAAACTATCCTAAACTATCCTAAAAACGTTATGGTAACAAATGCAGCTTACCTATGTAAAGAAAAAGAATCCCTGCCGTGTATTTGTTCGCCATAATCCTGTGGAGGAGGAAGTAACTGTTGTGAGAACATAGAGGGGACATTCACCTTCGTATATTTGTGGTAAGGTTTACAAGCATATTACATGTGTTTATTAATTACGTCCTTATCGTTTTACTCATGGACAACTGATATGTTCTGAATGGGTCCACTAGAAATCATTATCTAGCTCATTTATTATGTGGGTGATTGGCTTACGAAGGGATAGTTGTTCTAAAGTAGGCATGCCTGACTAGCCTGAGGCTGAAGTAGTCTCATAGAACTGGTAGAGTCCTGACATATTGACAGATCTAGCGGCGTGGCGTTATCATGCAAAATTAATGGCGCCACCTGTAGAAGTTCCGGTCGTTTACGGCGTATCGCTAGTCGAATTTTATTTAAATACAACTCATATTACTCTTTATTAACCGTGCTTCCATGTGGAATTCTGTGTGTTGTCAAAACGCCCTTAATAACGTTTGCAAAGGTCATTAACATCATCAAACAATTTAATACTGCGGCGATATTTCAACGGTCTTGGCTAATTTGGAGTATGCCATTCAGAATGCTTCGTCAAAATGTAGATTCTCATTAAGATATATGAATATTCATGTTGGCTAACTTGCATAATTAATTATTTCAAATCTAAGATTAGTGATGAAACCCACTAAAAGAACGATATAAAATTCTTCTGCATTATTATTGTTAGTTTTAAGCAGACTTCTGCTCATATTATGCATCGAAATTAAAGAGCAAAATCTGGATATAAAATAAAAAATCATAAAAAAATCGTAACACGAACCACATTATATGAAACTTAGACCAACAAGTAGAGGTATGTATATAAATTTAGAAAATGTTGAGTTTATTTTAATATTTCTTTTAAATAAAAAGAATCTACCTTTTTTTAGTCTATTTTTAGATTCTCTTTAAAATTTATAAATATTTCATCATAAGTGCTAATTTGCATACTTGACATATGACCTGAATGGCCATTCAATAACCTTTAATTGAGTACCAGTTTTATAGTACTATCACTATATCACGAAAGAAAATATAGGCATTTTTCTAAACATACCCTCCTATCAAAATTTTAAGATGGTTGCCATTGGAATTTTTAGTTTTCATATAGCCCAAATGTTTGAGTACATTGGAGGTTCTGTTTCTATACACCCTAACGAACAATCTGGTAGCCATAAAAGGTCTAGTAGGGGTGCGCGGTAACCATACCTAGCTGCCGGACTACTAAACTCCGTTTTCATCATATAGTAGGGATTAGGGATTAGCCGACATTTTTGCCGATACTGCGCAGCGACATTTCTATCATTATAGCACAGGGGCACTTATGAGGTGTCCAGGGACTGAACCCGGCCGGTCCATTATACTGACACCGACGAGTCAGGCGTAATGCTGTCCCCTTAGCCCCGAGCGTTAGGAGGGAAGCCACTACTACCAACTTTAAAGTCTTTGGTGAGACCCGGCCGGGGTTCGAACCCGCGACCTCCCGATCCGCAAGCCGACGCTCTACCACCAGAGCTATTGCGGCCGATTCATATAGTAGGGATTAGGTGAATGCAATTATTAGTTCATCAACTCATTTAGAGGATTTAATAAATAGTCAAACTTTAACACTCTCAATAAACATGTAAAGAATCAATGTTAATTATATATCAGACAAGAATTTGAATTATAAAATGTTAAGAGTTCATTAATTTATATTCATTTGTAAAGTGTAGTTAAGAGTTGGAACGAAATATTACTTATTATTTCTTGTGATTTGCAAATTACTGTTCAAGATCAAGTTTATATCATATTCCAGTATAACGTGTTGTATTTTCCGGTTGAGGGTTTCATTTAGTCTCTTGAATATTGGTTCAGATGAACGTGATTTAGGAGGGTTTTTTAACTTCAAAGACTATTTACGGTGAAGTCGTAACAATCGAAACTCTATTGAAATGAGGGTTTTTGTTTCTTCATTATTAAAAAAGCCGATAAGAAACATAAACAGACAAGAAATTATTGCAAATACCCTTTCTCTAAAAATGCAGAAGTTGATGAATATAGAAACAATAGACCCGCCAAGTATCTACCAATAAAGGTACATATCCCAGTATGTAATATATCATGTATTATGTTTTATATCATGTGAAGAATTTTTTCTTATATTTCCGCGATACGTTGACTTTAACAAATCTTAAGAGACTTTCGACACAAACTTGTGTGCAGTGTACAACAGATATAAAGGTACATGTAATAGCTATAGCAAAAGTAAAGTACCAACAATCAATAAAAAAACTGCATCCCTTTGACACATCCATGCTTATAAATTAAGAATATTTTTTTAAATCTCGTCATTTTAAGTCCTGTGTGCTAATGACTGCACTGGATAAGAAGAACTTCGCTAATTTGCAGAAGCAATGCACTCAAACAATTGAGGACATAGTTTTATGAAGAAATTTGTTTATTATAAATTGGTTTTAAAGAATGATAGATTTCTGGGGAAAATTATAAGTGGTTAAACCTTAATTCTACACATTTGTAGTTTGGAATGTTTGTTTAATATAACAATATGCTGTTTTCCTCTGATCGAAACACTTTTTTCTGCATTGATTGATTTATTGTTTATTCGGAAAACCAACATTGTTTTCCATGATGTCGTGGCCGGTTTCGTCTACATGGGATACTGCGGCAGTTAGGCACATAAACATGTGAAACTTTGCGCCTTTGTTCAATGATAAAAGTAAACAAATTATATATAATCCAAAATAGCTTTAGATTCTGTTATCTAGACAGTCTACACCCAAGCAAAACTAAATATGAAAAGAACTTCTCCAAATTCGTTTATCACGCTCAAAGTAACGCATGTACATAACGATATTAGATTTAAGAATATCTTAATAAAACATCGAGATGAAACCTTCGTGTGCATTTCTTTATTGCTCTGCCATGGTTGCCTCAGCTTAAGATAAAAAACTATCTCACACTTAAATTGATATCATGCTGAATTGTGAATTATGTGTCCTGCAGCTTAGCATATCTGTAATACAAATCAAGCACCTTACTCAAATACAATTTCACTTAACAATGCTTTGGTTTTATTTAGAGGAAAAAGAAGAAATGTGTTTTCTCTTTGAACCGTGCCTTTATTTGTTTAATTTATACGTAGACATGACCAATACATTCATTATATAAATGTTATTCTATACTGTCACTACATCCGCTTGCTTTGGAATAGTTAGTGTATTACCTATAGACGTGAGCATACTGAAACAGTAGGTTATCAATTCAATATATTTTCCAATTCTAAGATGAATGCCTTTTTTACACTGGTATTTTCCCCTTTTCATTGATCTATTTTTCTCTAAACCATTTTTTACTTTATTTAAGACGAACATACCATCTAAAGCATATTGCGCAAAGGTGAACGTTTTCATTGATGGCTTACAGTTAAAATAACATTCACGAAGTATAACATCCGCGCAAAAAAAAATTCATGCAATACAGCATTCACACAAGATAACATGCGCATGAATAGATAATAACAAGCATTCACTAACTTTTCAGCACTCGGAACATTTGAGCTATTTCTAGGAAAAGAAAACTCTGATATTATGAGAAACAAAATAGGGTAAGTAAATATAGCCGCCGTAATTGTTATTATTTAGAATTGCAGACTGTCAAATGGTCCAGTTTGTCTAAATTAATGCTTTAACCCACTGAGCAAGGATGTGCAAACGTAAGAAAAGGAAAATATATTCAATCGAAGCCGTGGGTTATGTCTTGGAGATAAACGTGACTCAAATTATGAATGACTTCGGCGCTTGTCAGGTGTAATAAATGCTATTCGGCATTGAACTGAACTGAGCATACAGCTCAAATGAAAACTTAAAAGCTGATGGTGGCAGAAGATAGCCCGCTTATGACATTGAATACCTGGTTAAGAGTATTTTTTCTTCAACAAGAAATCATTTAACGTGATAATGTTGAAAATCTGGGTATAATATACAACCATTTTTATTTGGATCAGTATTTTACCAAACATGAAAAAAACTTGCAAAGTGTAGCTATAATGCTAACTCTGTCATAAAATATCAAATTTAAAGCATTGTTTATGACTAGAATTGCACATAGTATGCGTTTGGGGGATCCATTTTGATTTTCTGCATAAAAGATGGTTTATTTTAAAGGTTTAATTTAATGGCTTTTTACTGCTAATATGTTCATACCAAACACGTGATCAATCTTTTATTAGTTGTGGTATAACTTAGCTTTGCATTTCTCTCTAAACATTTTACGGCGTTTCCGTATATTACACATATATAAACAGTTAAAATATTTATTGTGATGTTTACGGTCTTTGTCCTGAAATCACTTTGATGACATTTATCTTAGTGCATAAAATGAGACAGTCATGAAATCGCAATTTGTGATTGCAATTCTATTTATTATCTTTTAAAACATGACAAAATAAACAATATATAAACTTTCTTTAATATAAACTTACACTTTGGTGATTTTATTTTATGATCAATCATACAATCAAGCATTTATCTTTTACCTAGAACATTTAATGTCGGTTCTAAGTCGTAAAGAAAGTAAAAGATTCAAATCAGGTCAGTGGCATATAATGAACTGTCGTATTATCGAAAGAAGTGTATGACAATTGAAGGTTGTGTGCGATATACGCTTAGGTAAGTCTAAATATCGTGACTTACTTTCAGATCGGTAGATACTTGTCAAAATCTTAAACAAATATGAAGCAATATTGTTGTTGTCGTTGTAGTAGTAGCTGCTAGAGCTGTTTAAGTTAAACGCACAACCATCTCTATCGACAGTATGTTTTATATTGTAAATGAACAAAAAGCATTTAATTTAAACAGACAACTACAACGTTTTTTTAATAAGTTTTTTATTAGCAATATACATCAACTTAAAGTGATAAAGCATTTTTCAGTCCTGCTGTTATATTTGATTCACATACATGTGGTTATTCCAAGTGACATTCTCTGAAAAGACACAAACAATATGAAAAAATGTTTAAAAACTGACTGATATTTCTTGGAGCAGAAATTATTACTTATCTTAAAAATATAATACCTATCTATGTTATTTCCTTTAATCTTACTTTAAAACAGTGTCATTCGCCGAAAGTACGTCGTTGCAATCAGACCGTTGAGTGAAAAGCTATGTAATGTCAATGTGTATTCTTCAAACTAAATAACGACAAGCGTAGTACGTTTAGTTCTTTAAAGTGTTTGCACGGAAGCAAAGTTCTCATCTCTGAAGGCTAAATCGAAAGGGCTTTTTAATTTGATTAACAAAAGGAATAAAATATGTTGATATACATGTAAATTCAGCAAAAACATCCGAAGAGACAGTTGTAGAGTAAAGAGATTACCAGAGATGTGCAAATTGTTAATCGTTTCTTCAATGTATATTGAAATGTCTTAGAGGAATCATCATCTTGTGAATTAGGGCAAAATAACCATTTTTTGCTTGATATTTTTTATTCCAGTTGTATGATATAATTTAGAAAAAAACGAGCCCAGTAAACAAAAAAAACTACGGCGGGAAGAAATATATAGCCAACTCCTTTGTTCGCATGTACCATATACCGGGTATATAAGCATTATGTAATTAGATCAAACAATTGAAAAGGTAACTTAGCGCTAGGATAAAAGAGCTGCATGATGGCATATGATGTTATTTTACTTGTTAGTGTAGACAAGTGGAACAACTAATTTTTAGGAGATTTACCCTTTTGTAGATGCTGATTTTCCAATGTCTCATACGCAGACTCGTTGATTGGTCCATTTGACACCATCGCTTGTGGCTGTTCGTAAATATGAGTCCTACAGGACAACAGATTGATACATTAATTACTACGCTATCTTACACAGCAATATATCTACGTGATTAAAAGCGTAGTCCAACCCAGAATGTGTATATTTGCTTATTATTAAACAAATATACATGTAAATTAAATTATGTTATTTTTTCTACAAAGGAATGGTCCCTTTAATATTCATCTAAGCTGAGCTTGTGTCTGCAATTCTCAGTTAATCTAAAGTTACATTAGACTGCTACGCCCAAAGAAACGATAGGAAACACGGGGTTAACGTATTAAAAGATTTGTCGTTTGTTAAGTTGAACAAGGTTGTTTAATTTATATAACGTAATCAGATGTTCATTGTTTACAATGTATGGTAAGAATCACCTTCGTTTAATAATCCAGCGCACAGCAAGAAAACTAGCAGTAACAAGTACTGAGATGACAACACCCACTCCTGCTCCGACAATTCCGGCGTTGACAGGAGACAGGGCGTCGTTGCTGGCAGAGTTGTCATTGGTAGTCCTCTCGCACGTCTTGCCGACATATCCGTTATAACAGCCAAAAGGACACTCCCCACTGTCTGGGTCACATGACCCGTTCTTACAGGGTCCACAAGGAGTGCATTGACGTCCAAACGTGTAAACAGGACAGACAACCTCTTTGCAATGAAATAAACACTAATTTAGGTTTGTTTTAAATGATATTTTATACGTATTTGGGGATGAATGGACTAGCACTTCACAAGCAAAAGGAAACAAAGAAAACATTAACAGTAACAGCGACCAGTAAACTGCAGCGAAACCCCGGTAAAGTTATGATTTATTTTAACTTGGATTTCGTTTAATAATGTCAATGCTTGCCTTCAATCAGTTCAACATTTAAAAAACGGGGTGCCTTTTATATGAATGTTCTGATAAATAATTTACAGTAGCACGATTTTTTGGGAAAAAAACGTATGGTATTTCGGTTGGTATTAGCTTGTTTTCCGGGAAACTATCAATTAATTACAAAGCCGAATGTCTTTTGAAATGATTTTTCTTGTTTCACGACTTTTAGCTGTGTCGCCCCTGCCTCCGAACCCAACCCAGGACCTTGCAATCCTCAACGTCATTGTTTTATTTGTGCCAGAGTGTTTAATTTGATAACGTTATTTATATTCTTTGATAGTTGTGACGGAAAGTAACATAAAGAGTGTAGTGGAGTAAGCATCTTTAAAACTGCAAGACGATTATTCTTTACCTTTTAAAACAATAAATAAGAGACTAATTAGTTCTGTTAACGTTTTCTTGTGTTTTTTTCTGCGTCCAACGACGAAAATTATAAGTGGCTGGACGATGTTAAACCACAGGTAAGCCATACCACATAAGGCGGGTGCTTTCAACTTATGTATACATAAAAGAAGTATATGTGTTAAAAGTAATATAGTCGTGATATAATAATCGGAATAGAATATGTCAAGCAGACACCTAATAATGATATTTATGATACAATATTCGAAATATATTACGTAAAAGAGACACCCAAAAGATGACATCGACCAGGACGACTTCCAGCCTGTCAACACCAGCATTGTCGACGGCAGTATAGCAACAAACGAAAAATCATCTTAACTTTAACTTATATGTTTTAAGGTTTAATCGGATGTAATTCCAACATAATTACTATATAAAAACAAAATACATCTCGAACTTAGGTCTACAACCTTAATTGGACATTCATTTAAATGGAATTGGGGTCTGTGGTATACACAATCTCATTAAAATCATATCCTAATTTCCCTCATCTACTGTCCGTGATTAGGATCTGACTACATCGCATAAGAGGTCGTGTCAAAATGACCTTTGTGTAATTGAATATGCATAGACAAGTGCCCGTATTTCGACCAATGCAATCGCTCCTTTCAAAACTACTATAGAATCCTTCCCGATACAGCAGTCAACACATACCACTTTTTAAACCGCTGAATCAGCCATCCTTTCTATTGGCATGCATTACTTTTTACACATTTTGTTCAATCAACAATTTATCTATCGGTATCTACCTAAAATTTCATAATTCCATTTTTAAGTAGAATACGAAAGGATTTTCAACGCAACCCACTGCGAAAACGCTTTCGTTATCCGCCATGACAATTGCAGCGAGCGAGTTGTGAATGTATTTACCAGTGTTACTAAAATAAGGATTTCTTGTTCAAAACTTCTTTTTGTTGGATGGTTTATACATATTTGTAGAGGTTATATATGTCTCTTTTGAAATATGTAAAGTTAAGTTTAAGAATGTGTGTAGATTGCATGCAATCACGAGTTAAACGCGACCCTTTACCATTAAAATTTTATAGCGTGTAGAACGTTGCTCGCAGTATACCACAAGATTTTGTTGCCGAGAATTTCATTGGCTACTGAAAAGGTCAATTTGAGGTGACCCGTAATGGGAAGTCATCAGATCCTATTACACGTAATACTGGAGCTGATTTTAATGAGATTGTGGTATACGCAATGTGTTTTTATTTGCGTATAATATAACACTTTAATTTGAATGATTTTTTCTCGGTCGGTTTTGCAAAGTCTTCTTAATAGAGGGCTTAGAGAGGCCGACCTATAAATAATCAGTTCCCCGTCTTAAGGTTTCGAACCCAGTAAGGGAGGAGCCTTCCTTGTATGGAGGTCATTTACTTGGCCCGAGGAGCAGTTCGGGATTCTTTCTTCGCCATAAATAGATGCACGAGTCGCCATAGAGATCACAATAAGGTTGATGAAATGTATACATCTAACAAACCATTTTTTCAGTTTAAATATAAAAGCAAAGGATTTATTAAAAACAGCCAACGTACAATGTACATTTTAAGTGTGAGACATAAATACAACAGAGCCTAACCTGCGGGTTGTACTGTTGATTGTGCTCCTTTCACGTCTGGCATATTCTCAGATGTACTCGAAATTGGCAATGACGTGGACCTTGTTTTCAAGACAGATTTGTGTTGAGCGCTAATAAGAATGAAGAATGAATGAAGCGCGACAGAATGAAGGTAATACGTTTGAAACGGGTTTTTATTACGATCCGCAGAAACGCTAATACAAATTGAGTTAAACATGTTCTCAAATGATTCTCACATTTTTATCAATAATATGCGGTTAATATGCGGTTGGGGTTTGGGCCGTAATTACTTTAGAATTAATATTTAATTAAATTGAGCGACAGAGCTAACTCATATACCGGAATAAAAATACAAATTATGATGAAATTTTGAAGAAAACGTCTCAAACAGTGGAATAATATACGCATGATTTATAAGCACGTTTTACGCTTAAATATTCTTAACACATGAAAGGATTTTTCCGGAAAAAAATCGAGAATTGAAAAAGGTTTGATGTTTGCTGCACAACAATTTGAAACAAGTAAAGACTATCGTGTTTTCTAATTATTTTACTTAAAAATCTGTACTTTTTCCAACAAGAAGCATTATTAACAAAGCAATTAATTATAAGATAAAAAGTGATGTTTTATATTAGTAACTCTATTAGACATGCGCCTCACTAAAGTGGAATTATACATTAATTAAACAACATAACGATTCAATAAGAGTTTTTGATGAAAAATACATATTCAGATTGCATTTTATATCTTACAATATACAATGTATGAATAATTTTCAGACTTGGAGCACTTGTTATGTGTAATTAAGCGAAACCTTCAAGATATGTCGTTGATATTTGCGTTCCTTTCACTGTTGTTCTAGGCTTCATCTTAGGTATGGTAGATGCTGATAAGGGCTCGGCAATTGACGTCGGTACTGTAATTGATGTTGTAAAAATTGTGTTGCATTTTTCTGTGCAATAACTTTTAAACGAAATTGTATTGTCATAGCTCTAACGGAGAGATGTAGGATGCAACCAACATGTAATTTGAGATAAAGTATATGTTTCACAATACATAATGTCCTTTTGCATTATAAAAGCCTATTTTCGGTGCGCCTGATATGTTATGGATCGATATAAATCGAAATTACGCCATCTAATTACGAAATTGGAAGATACAATACGTCTTTTCGAATATGAACATGTTAGAATAAAGAATATATAAGACAAAGTCCTATGAGCATTGCAACACATACAAAAAATGAAAAGACACAGGACCAGGCAGCTCGCCAAATGTAAAAGTGAGAACAAATCTGTGATAAGTTATTTACCAATAAGGGCAAACCTGACAGTTACCGCCTTGGAACGGTCAGTCGGCAATATAGACCGACTGGGCTGCTTAAACCGGTTTTACAGAGCTCTAACCTCGCACTTCCTGGTGGGTTTCTCAAATGCAAGCAATGAAAAGAAAACCATTTGAATAAATGTCCAAGCGCTGACGTTTTGTTTGACAAGTTATGACGAAAGTAGTGACGTCATTGAAAAAAAATGTCCACATAGTGTTTAGAAGAGAGATAGGTAGGTGTTTCTATCTATGAGTAAAATTGTTTGTTTAATAAACTATGACAACCATCATCAGTACATTAGAAATTGTGCAATTTTGTTTAGCCGGTACTGCGGAAATTGTGACGAGATATTCTATGGTAGTGTGCAGTGATACATGCATTCATTAAGTTGAAAACTGCATTTACATTTTCTTTGGCTAACAGAAATAAAATCCATTTCTTTATACTCTAAAAGTATCGGTGCCTTAAAGATGGTACGGATGTTATCATAGACGGTGAGGTAATGAACTAAGCTAATAACATTCGAAACATACAATACAAAATAAAATAATAAGTCAAACGAAGTCATGTGTATATTTTATTTGAAAAAAACAGCAACTTTTTATGTTCTCTTAGGTAATGGATCCTAATTTCGACCTAAAAAGCCAACAGACGAAATTAACTTTAAAAGCTTAGTATATTTGTAGACCTACATGTAAGTGTTTTCACAATTCGACTCTTTTACATGTACCTGGTTGATGCGGGGTGGGGGTTACATACCGCTCACAACCACCCCACCCACACCCCCAACCGTCCTCTCTCCGCCCTCTTTTGCACATTGTCACTGTCAACCCGGAGCACCATACTGCAAAACGGAATAATAAAAAACGGTTTGATTAACATACATTCAGCAAATTTGAATTCGTTTAAGCTTTATCATAGAAACTTCTTATACACTCTACTCTATTGATAATACCTTGTATTGTAATGTTGATGTGTAGTCAAACACTTTAATCCACCATATGATATGAAAGTTTTGCCATAATACAGGACACAGATAAGTGGAATGGACACAGATCAATACGAATATTTTTCATAACTAAAAAATCTGTAACGTAAACCTTAAAGTTAACCTGTCCGTCCACTGCTGTCAGAAAATATGCGGTATAATTTTAAATACTACTCACTGTCGTGTTGTAATTTCATACTGTTTTTGTGGCGTATATAAATGACGTTTTCAGCTCTGTCAACAAAGTGTTTGTAAAATTGCTAATTTGCGTTGCAAATGCCTTTAAAGGTTAGAACGCAGCTGACTTTCCTATGTTTACAATGATCAAGGTAGTTCGAGCGGCGCATTCAGTTTGCGCATAGGAGCGCTTCAGTAGGAAGGAAGTTAAGTAAATTAGGGTTAAATGGCTTCAAAACTTGGGATTAAGTGTCCGTATCCCAGTATGGGCATTTATGGTCAACTTTATTTTTCTTCCCATTCTTTTTCACTTTGACAATTATTTCTGCATTACTCTACCTAATTAAGAAGTAAATATGTGTATTTTTTTTTATTTTGTAAATGATTTTTAATTGTATTATTTGTGCTAAATTATATTACAAATCCGTTACTTGGTATATTGAAAGTGTCCCAAACAAATCAAAACCATGTGTGAAATTATTGATATTTTGCATCATCAATTTATAGAATATTTTAGGCAACTTTAAAATAAATCGTTTGGCTATCAGGAGCTCGGTGGTTTTTTAATAAAGCACAGTAAGCATTAAATGGGAAAATCAGTCTAAAACGATTGGGTTTGTTAACAATTAATTACATATGTGGGAGAGTTTGAGTCAAACCAAACCAGTAATATGCTCTTTTGTCTAATGCTATAACTTATTTACAAATGATAATTATTAGCAAAACACTTCTCTAAAGAGAATATAAAAGGATATAACATAATATTTGGAGTTTTCTTATTTCTGAAAAAGACCTTAACTATCAATTTTATAAGAAAAACGTCCATAAATTAAAACCTGGACGGAGAATTTTCTTAAAATTAAACATACATGTCTACAGTAAAACTTGCAACAAATCAGTTGTGTACATTTTCAAATTCTGTATATTTTCTATTACTTGCTTTACCTTAGAAGTTCATAGTTATTGCATACCCCAACATTTATACCGTAGTTTCCTGTATAATACTTGGTAGTTTATGCTAGTGTATTTTTTAGTTATTTTTTCTCAATTTGATTATAGTATTGATTGCAAATAATTTATTGTTATATATTTTCCTGCCTTACTCAATGTTTGCAATTGTTATAAAAATGGGACATGTTTTTTCTTTGTTTTTCATGCATATGACTCATATGCCCCAGACCCAGGTCAGTACAGAGAAATAAATGTCATTATTACTATGTTAATTCCCACTATTTTATCAGAATTGTTAGCTGCTTTTGCTCATTCTATCATTTACTCAGTGAAATAAAATTGCAGCGCGTATTTGCCTGACTTTGCATGGAAGATTTCTATAAATAGCTATTTTAAATTGGTGGATTTTGCCAAATTCTTTACGAGCGTATGCTCCAGTTGTACCCTTTTTACAATTTCAAAAATACTAAAATGTAAACCATATTATTTTTGCTTTGATCTATTCAGAATACATAGAACTTTAAAATACGAGAAAATAAAAAATGAAACATTTCCCAAGATATTTAACAAACTTGAGAAAAACAATTGATTTGTATAATAAATAGTGGTAACTATCATACTTTATTAGAAATCGAATATATATCTCTACTTTACAGTATATATAATATCTAATCATGTTTTGTTGTTAAATCTATTATGAAACACATTAAAAGAGAGATTTTTAGAAGATATTGTTAGTTAATAGTTTTATTGTGTATATAAATACTTTGTAAACATGGAAAAGTGCTCGACAAATGCACAGAAAAAGTTTGTGACACTATTGTTAGGATAATAGTTATAACAAAAGAAGGAGCACATGTGAGGGTAATAGTTATGACAAAAGAAGGAGCTCATGTTAGGGTAATAGTTAAAACAAAAGAAGGAGCACATGTTAGGGTTATAGTTATAACAAAAGAAGGAGCTTATGTTAGGGTAATAGTAATAACAAAAGAAGGAACATATGTTAGGGTAATAGTTATAACAAAAGAAGGGGCTCATGTTAGGGTAATAGTTATAACAAAAGAAGGAACATATGTTAGGGTAATAGTTATAACAAAAGAAGGAACATATGTTAGGATAATAGTCATAACAAAAGAAGGAACATATGTTAGGGTTATAGTTATAACAAAAGAAGGAGCTCATGTTAGGGTAATAGTTATAACAAAAGAAGGAACATATGTTAGGGTAATAGTTATAACAAAAGAAGGAACATATGTTAGGGTAATAGTTATAACAAAAGAAGGAACATATGTTAGGGTAATAGTTATAACAAAAGAAGGAGCTCATGTTAGGGTAATAGTTATAACAAAAGAAGGAGCATATGTTAGGGTTATAGTTATAACAGAAGATGGAGCTCATGTTAGGGTAATAGTTATAACAAAAGAAGGAACATATGTTAGGATAATAGTCATAACAAAAGAAGGAACATATGTTAGGGTTATAGTTATAACAAAAGAAGGAGCTCATGTTAGGGTAATAGTTATAACAAAAGAAGGAACATATGTTAGGGTAATAGTTATAACAAAAGAAGGAACATATGTTAGGGTAATAGTTATAACAAAAGAAGGAACATATGTTAGGGTAATAGTTATAACAAAAGAAGGAGCTCATGTTAGGGTAATAGTTATAACAAAAGAAGGAGCATATGTTAGGGTTATAGTTATAACAGAAGATGGAGCTCATGTTAGGGTAATAGTTATAACAAAAGAAGGAACATATGTTAGGGTAATAGTTACAACAAAAGAAGGAACATATGTTAGGGTAATAGTTATAACAAAAGAAGGAGCATATGTTAGGGTAATAGTTATAACAAAAGAAGGAGCTCATGCTAGGGTAATAGTTATAACAAAAGAAGGAGCTCATGTTAGGGTAATAGTTATAACAAAAGAAGGAACATATGTTAGGGTAATAGTTATAACAAAAGAAGGAACATATGTTAGGTTAATAGTTATAACAAAAGAAGGAGCTCATGCAAGGGTAATAGTTATAACAAAAGAAGAAGCTCATGTTAGGGTAATAGTTATAACAAAAGAAGGAGCACATGTTAAGGTAATAGTTATAACAAAAGAAGGAGCACATGTTAAGGTAATAGTTATAACAAAAGAAGGAACATATGTTAGGGTAACAGTTATAACAAAAGAAGGAACATATGTTAGGGTAATAGTTATAACAAAAGAAGGAGCTCATGTTAGGGTAATAGTTATAACAAAAGAAGGAACATATGTTAGGGTAATAGTTATACCAAAGAAGGAACATATGTTAGGGTAACAGTTATAACAGAAGAAGGAGCACATGTTAAGGTAACAGTTATAACCAAAGAAGGAGCACATGCTAGGGTAACAGTTATAACAAAAGAAGGAACATATGTTAGGGTAATAGTTATAACAAAAGAAGGAACATATGTTAGGGTAATAGTTACAACAAAAGAAGGAGCTCATGTTAGGGTAATAGTTACAACAAAAGAAGGAACATATGTTAGGGTAATAGTTATAACAAAAGAAGGAACATATGTTAGGGTAATAGTTATAACAGAAGAAGGAGCACATGCCAGGGTAATAGTTATAACAAAAGAAGAAGCTCATGTTAGGGTAATAGTTATAACAAAAGAAGGAACATATGTTAGGGTAATAGTTATAACAAAAGAAGGAGCATATGTTAGGGTAATAGTTATAACAAAAGAAGGAGCACACGTTAGGGTAATAGTTATAACAAAAGAAGGACCACATGTTAGGGTAATTGTAATAACAAAAGAAGGACCACATGTTAGGGTAATAGTTATAAGAAGAGAAGGAGCACATAAACATCGTTTTTCCATATTTAAATTCAGCATATTTTTCCGTATAAATATGTAAAAATGATTCGCATAAACATTCCGTGCAGTGGTTGTTAACAAAGCATAAAGGTATGCCGAAAGACGATTACATAAAGCCCATTTGAACTGTATTTCACGAAATGAGCATACATTTATTAAATTAAAGCGGATTGGACACAGTTTAGTATAACGCATATAGACACATGATGAGTATTTCATACTTTAATATTGCATCTGCTAGCTGGACAATCAATGAGCTCGATATAAAGAGTATACATTTGGCATAGTTGATGTACTGAAGATTAAAGGAATTTCTTAGGGGTACATTAGCTTATATCCGCCATAACTCCAACATAAAGATAGCACATTTTAAAGACAATGCATGTCTATGTAAAATGGCATACATATAAGAAATGCCATCTTACTTTAAACTTTATTGTATCTAAGCAAAATATCGCGCTTAGAGCATAATTTTACAGAAGAATGCAGACAAGGACATCGGTTTGAAGGCAGTTTAACAGATAAAGCTAACAAGGAAGACAACTATCCTTGTTCGTTTAGAATAAAGCAATAACAAACATGTTAATTAAAGGGCTATTCGGTTTGCATAAACTTATCAATCAGAATTTTAATAATACAATGTGTTCAAAATGACATGCATCGGAATCGTTTTATATTATTTCAGTATTGTTACGGTAACCTTAAATATGGCTTTAATACAATCTTTTCACAAGAATAGCATGTCAATAACCAAAAAGATATATTTCATCAGTTGGCTGAAAATAATTAGCTACAAACACAACACGAACATATATAATAAAATGTGTGTATTACCTAAGATGAATAAAAGAATCCGAACTGCACAGTTGCACATCATCGTCATTTGAAGCAGGAAGTAACTTCTGCAGGGCCATCAAAACATGTTACTTGAGCATTAAGATAACTGATCTAAATGAGGCGAGCCTTTGTACGCTTCATATACGACATAGATTTAGAAAAAAAAATCCGGCATGTCCGTCAACTTGGGCCTTAAATATTTAGTAAAAACAATCTTAAATTTCATGTCCGACAACTGGGACTAGTACACTATGTTTAAAAAGTCAATAAATGCTTTACAATAGTGACAATATTAAACCCATAAAAACTAGATTTTATACCAGTGGAACATGAAAATAAAACAAAAGTCAATTAAAACAGCTATGAAGTTAGGTTGTATTTCAACATAAAATATTATCTGTTTTTTTTTTCGACCGGACCATTGGTTGGGTAGAACTTTTCTATTTATTTAAAATGCTTTAAAGAGTACTTTGCAATAGAGCGTTGCATCGGTGGGTAGCAAGCGGCAAGGGTGACGAAACCATATTAAAACGCAAGCATATTTTCATTTAAAAGCACAAACCCTATTGAATATCGTGACTATATTGTGAAGCTAAGATACATGTAACCTATATGAAAGGTTAAAAGTACATTGGCCATTTCGGGTTTAAATTTTACGTAATGTAAAAAATAATATTAGACCAATAAATAAATAACATCTTATTGTGGCGATAAACGTAATTGAAATGCTAAATGCATAAAACGAACGGGAAGTAAATTTTACTTCCTTGCGATAAGCTTTCAGTCAATTAATTATAAAATCGCTGATAAAGAGAAAAAATGTCGTAGTGAGATCAAGCATTGCCATATATTCAAGTGGTAAGGCATTACAATATTGCAAAACACGTGAATTATTTCCATTCCAACTATCTGGCAACAATAATAATAATATAATGAAAAAATATACCTTATTTTAATAGACTATTATTTTCGCACGTTAAGTCCTTGTGTTTAACGTTTCATACAGATAACTATTTTTTTTAAACATTTCAATGCTTTTGCATTTAACATATATCAATGAAAGTCGGTTGGTCAAAAGCTATTCATGGCTTATAGTATTCTTACCAATATCCGATAATTCAACACATTTTTGGCGTGAAAGCGAAACGAAAGATTTATTTGTGCACATTTAATATAAAAATGGTGTTTGAAATTTAATATTTATCGATTATATCTTGTACTGTTCTGCATTGCAAAGCAAAAAGCGATGAGGTTTGCCGACCGAAAACAAATATTCTATACATTAGTGTTGCTATACACTTTTAACCAATCATATGCCAGTATTTTATATTTGGTTACAGAGTACGCTCTTCACAGCGACAAAAAACAACACACAGAGACACACAGAAACAACGTTGCCTCAGGAAATAGCTTCGAATTATGTATGTCCTTTATACATACGAGCCACAGTCCGTAGTTTATTGTACCGCATTTATTTGCAAAACTTGCAATGGTAAAACTGTTAGGCGATAGTATAGTATTTACATAATTTTAAAAGTGTTTTAGCATTAGTGCACTATATGGCAGGCAGGCTGGTGGGAGGATTTTATTATTTGAGTCGGCAAGATTGCAACAAATAACATAAGCTATAAATGAGCTTATACAACGGACAATTCAGGTATTAATTATTCTACAAAAAAGAATGCTACAGTGGGTTAAAATATGAAGTATCTGTTAAGCCATGAATGCTTTAAACGTTTCAAAAACTGAAAAATCCATTCCACAAAGCCGTCTATAAATTTATTAAAGCTAGGGATGCAGGTGGAACAATATTTATGCTTACATCCTGTATCAGTAAGAGAACATACACGTAAACGTTCACTATATGCAACCGGGAACGTTAAGTAGCTACATGTAGTAGTCATTTGCAACAAATCTAAAAATATATGACAAAGTCCTATGAGCATTGCAACATATGCCAAACTCTGAAAAGGAACAGGATAAAGGTATATCGCATGCAAGCCAAGTGAAAAGTAAAAACAAAATTGTAATGAGTCATTTAACGAAAAGAGCAAACCCGACAGTTACCGCCTTGGAACGGTCAGTCGGCAATATGGGTCGACCGGGGTGCTTAAACCAGTTTTACAGAGCTCCAAGAGTATAAACATACAAGCAGATGGAGCATTTACAAACTCAACCATTCAAAAAGACATCTTAGTTATAAAATTCCATTTATCTGTACGCTGCCTTGCAGTTTCCTGGAGTGATTTTCACAGGACTGACAGACACACTTGAATGATGTTCGTCCGTAAGTTGTTTTACACTTGTTATCAGCTTCCCATCGTCTAGTATTTGACCTTGAGACGGTCGCATTTTAGGACACTGCTTACGCCCCTGCTACTTCGCTCATTAATGGCATGTTCTATGTCACGTGATATTGATTTGTAGACGGTCTACTGAATTGTGGAAAGTTTTTAATGTGTGATGCAAGTGATACCTTTTCGAATATTCTTAGCTGTTATAAATTGGGCTGTTGGTTTTTGTTGTTGTTTAACGTAGACCTGAGCAAGATCTTCAGGACTTAAAAGACCATCAGTGAATGCAACAAGTGTTTTAAAATAACAGCAGAGTGGGATTTTGTATTACAACTAGTGCATTTTTTGGATTTATAGATAGTTTCCACATCAGTGAATCCCTTATCTTGGCAGCCATCTTTGATAGCAACTTCCAGGGATTTTCATATGAATTGTATAGAATGGTAAATTTTATTTTCTCGTAATTTCTTCACTTGCAGTCTGAAAATTTAAAGCTATACACCATTGGAAAGCTCTTGAAATTCATATTTTTAGAATACAATATTTTTAAAATTGATAAATTCACAAAGAATTGATACACACAATTAAATAAAATGATTGCCTCATCCTTTAACAAAATGAACAGTGCATCATTTTTGTTGTATTTTTTACATTTTAAACTAGCAAAATATTGTTTTGATATTTAAAATAATTCATAAAAGCTGTTAACTTTTATATAAAATTCAGTAAGGTAGACTGAAAAATAAAAACACAGTGACGAGTTTAATACAGCACATATTTCCCTATTTCGGCCTGCATTAGCTTCTGCCTTCAAAGATGGCTGCCTTAGACTGTCTTATCAGTGCCTAGGACATCACATGGAAACTATCTATAGTGATAACAGTGCCACGTGATATTTTCTCTGCATCCACCTGGTCTGTGATGGCCATTATGGCGTTACACTTCAAATCGAGTTTAATACGGTGTTTCTTGGCATATACCTTACGGAAGTGTGGACTTATTACCGCTCCACTGTAGTTTATTTAGAAATGTTCTTTGACATTTTTAAAGCACGTGCATTCCATGAAGAAAGTGCCATATTTGTTGCTAGATTATAAGAATAAATACGAGGACTGTTCCTGAAGTTCGTAGACTATAAGGAACGCCAGACAATGTGTCTGTATTTAGTAACGTTATTTTATATTATTTTAAGTTTCCTTTAATTGATTGTTCTTAAGTTTAAGTTATCAAACGGAATCGAACCTTTTTTCGTATTAAACAATTTCGCATACCCCTAACATGTGTAATATTTATGTTGAAAGAGCCATTGTCCTTAAACAACTTCGCTCCATACCATATAGTCAAAAGCAACCATAACACTATACTTTTTAAATGCATTTGTCTACTAGCAACTGTTTCTCGAGCATTTGAAAACACAATCAAGAGGACAAAACAGTTTACCGAGATGTCCGACATTAGTCAAGTCACAAAGGTCAAGTGACAATATACTAAGATGCCACTAATAAAGAGGCGCAAAGCCGATTTTGATATGCTTTGACGTGCGCAGCTGTGTTAAGATGATGCAAATTAAGAAAGAAAAAGAGATATCCTTTGTATGATATCCCAAGACTATGGAACACAATCCTAAACATATCAGTGATTTTTATTGTATTTTTTCCACGTGTTTACCTGGTGTAAATAACTTTTGTTCAATAGTCTGTTGGGTCACACAAAAGATTAATGAAGTGGGATACTAAACAATTGTCTAATTCTTTTAGACATTCTGAAATAATGCAATACATCAATGACAAAAGACAACCTTATTTAATAATAAGACATTCTTCAAAAGACTAAAATGTAGCCAAAAAGTGCCGATATTGACCAGTAATCTCGCATTTACAGCTTTGTAACAGAACACTCTGGATATTTTCTAAGTTGATAATCTCTAAGTAAGCAAATTACCGGTAAGTGTAAAGTTGAATCTTCAATATATGCCTAGGTTACCATCTTGGATCTTCAATATTTGCCTAGGTTACCCTGTTGTGGTTTGCAAATTAAGTCTTAAGTTGAATCTTCTACATTTGCCTAGGTTACCATCTTGGATCTTCAATATTTGCCTAGGTTGCCATGTTGTGGTTCGCAAATAAAGTGTAAAGTTGAATCTTCAATATGTCTCGGTTACCATCTTGTGGTTTGGAAATTAAATGTAAAGTTGAATCTTCAATATTTGCCTAGGCTACCATCTTGGATCTTCAATATTTGCCTAGGTTACCATGTTGTGGTTTGCAAATAAAGTGTAAAGTTGAATCTTCAATATTTGCCTAGGTTACCATGTTGTGGTTTGCAAATAAAGTGTAAAGTTGAATCTTCAATATTTGCCTAGGTTACCATCTTGGATCTTCAATATTTGCCTAGGTTACCATGTTGTGGTTTGCAAATAAAGTGTAAAGTTGAATCTTCAATATTTGCCTAGGTTACCATCTTGGATCTTCAATATTTGCCTAGGATACCATGTTTTGGTTTGCAAATAAAATGTAAAGTTGAATCTTCAATATTTGCCTAGGTTACCATCTTGTATCTTCAATATTTGCCTAGGTTACCATCTTGTGGTTTGCAAATAAAGTGTAAAGTTGAATTTTCAATATTTGCCTAGGTTACCATCTTGTGGTTTGCAAATTAAATGTAAAGTTGAATCTTCAATATTTGCCTAGGTTACCATCTTGGATCTTCAATATTTGCCTAGGTTACCATTTTGTGGTTTGCAAATAAAGTGTAAAGTTGAATCTTCAATATTTGCCTAGGTTACCATGTTGTGGTTTGCAAATAAAGTGTAAAGTTGAATCTTCAATATTTGCCTAGGTTACCATGTTGTGGTTTGCAAATAAAGTGTAAAGTTGAATCTTCAATATTTGCCTAGGTTACCATCTTGTGGTTTGCAAATAAAGTGTAAAGTTGAATCTTCAATATTTGCATCGGTTTCCATCTTGTGGTTTGCAAATTAAGTTTTAAGCTGAATCTTTGATCCTAGCATCAGTGACCATCTTATTGTTGGCAAATTAAGTGTAAATTTGGTTCTTCAATATTTGCTAAGTTAATTATTTTGTAGTTAGCATATTAAATGTAAAGTTAAACTTTAAAAAGTAAAAGATTTCACTATTTTGTGCTTAGATGGTTCAGGTTAAATATTTGATTAAATAAACCAACAATTCCATGAGAAGTGGACATTTTATTCATCAATTAAGCACATTGCTGAAAAAGGGTTTCAAATACACATAATTGTATTACATTAATGCAATGTGTAAAGTTCATTAACAGAAAACAGTTAAAACTCATTAAAACAATTGTAAATGGTACTTTTTCAAGAAGTGACAAACACAATAACACCCTTTAAAACTGAATCTGTCTTCAAGGATAATATACAACAATAAAAGACAAGCAAATATATTTATTCTAAAATAACATATAAAGCATAGCTTTGCTATACAAAAGTTTAACAGTGTGATAATACTTCTGCATTCTCCTTGCATTATTATTAAACAAGTAATTTCAAACATTTTCTTAGCGTTATTCAGGCCTTGTTCTTTATAGAAAGATCAAAGCATGAATTATTAAAATGTTATCCATTAAAAAAATAACAAATAACAACAATGTATGGATACCTAGATACTACCAACATGCTGTTTGCCCCATTTTTTATATAAGACAAAAAGTTATATAACTACATAACAACACATTATCGTGCCTTTGGTTACGTGTAAATTTAAGAGACAAATGACACTTATCACTTATAAGTTGTAACATACCTCTCCATGCGCACTATTTACAAACAAGATACACGAAAATATACATACTTAACCATGCACTGTTGACTTAAAGTTGCAGTATAAAACTTGACTTGCACAGCATTGAGATATTCTCACATCTTAAATCAAAACATTCATGACTGGCAAAAGACACCAAACAACTTAACAAAACAAAGCAAAACCATTTTTCTATCAATTAAACATCACACCTTTTCAAGAGTACCTTTTACTCATTCCCTGCTTCAGGCATTAATGCCCCAAACCAATTCTCATTTACCAGTAATTCCTGACAACAACACATATGCACAAATAACAAAATATACCACTTTAGATTTAGACATAAACAGTGTATTTATCTATCAGTTTCCCCCTCGCAGCAAACAATGTATATACTGATCTGCAAGCTGATCACTAAGCAGGTGAGAGTAAATTATAATCTGTGTATAAATAAGTTTTCCATGGAAAATAGCTCTAGCTTGCTTTGGCTCATCTATCGAGGGCAGTTACGAGTTCAAACCACTGACGTAAAGCATCACTAAGCACCATAGGAAGTGCATTGATGTCTCTCAGGATCACATAGAAAGGAAATGGGAACGAATCCATATAGGAGTGGATCTCAGGCACCTAAAACACAAATTAAATGGTGATTATACAACTTCTTGTTTAGAACTTATGTTAAACCAGTTTAGGACATTTACAGTAATTTGTACTTTTTTCTTATCACTGAATTTTGTACAAAAAGACATATGTTATTAAAAAAAAAAAAAAACTGGGTTTACTTTGAACAATGGGGCAGGCAATGTGAATACAGGGACAAAAATGCCAGCTCGTTCCTTACTTATGGCCTTTTCATAAATTAATGTAAAAACTAGAGAATAAACAATGCCTACCAAAGTTGTCTCAGTTGCTTATTCAAAATTCAGAGCTGGATTGGTTAGAAAGAATGTCATGCGTAGCCATATGATTTATTGCATAAACAAAACTAAATTCCTTTATTCAGTTTCTAGTTTACTCTACTTACTTGTCATTGTTATAATCTTAAATGTAAGTGATATGATAATGTGGAGGTGGTATGGTATAATTTCAAAACTACACTGTGACACTCGACAATCCAGATTTTTTAAAATCTGATTTGCCTGTGATATTACGAAATGAAGAGAAGAAGTAACTGGTACAGCAAATAAAACAATTTCAACAGTTTACTCTACTTACTTGTCATTGTTATAATCTTAACTGTAAGTGACATGATAATGTGGAGGTTGTATGGTATAATGTTGATTAGTTTTATACTGGTTAATTTCAAAACTACACTGTGTCACACGACAATCCAGATTTTTTAAAATCTGATTTGCCTGTGATATTACAAAATGAAGAGAAGAAGTAACTGGTACAGCAAATAAAACAATTTCAACAGATGCTATCTTTGTTCTTCTCTCCCATTTTAAAATTGACAAGTATATGAGATGTAAAAAAAAAAAAAAGAATCCAGCTATTTTAATGTTTCAGTTATTTTTAGAGGAAATTCTGATGTCTGAAACCAAAGGTCCAAACTAAATACCAATAAGTTTTTTAAATGTACGATTCGGATAAACCTAGGTTTATAAGGTCATCATCTTGTTTGTCTTCAGGAGGCATTGTTATTATAGTGACTTAGGGCCTTAATGGCAGAGCAAGAATCCAAAAATATATCAGGGTAGAACCACTGGCAACTAGCCTATGATCTGGAAGACTTTCATAGGTGAAAGTTTTTGAACACAACGTGCTTCATGTTGCAACTTCTTGAAAGTATATTTCGAAAATGAGTGATAAGAGTACCAGATTCATTTATTATAAGTCAACTGGGCCTGTTCAAAATGCAAAATAAAATCTGTATAGAGAAACTTTTAAAAAACTTTTATCTGATGAAATTCTCAGAGGAAGTGGTCAAAGTTACCTCCCTTACTTGTTTAAAGCACTTTTCTTTGTTGGTATTTACTGTGGTATTTACTTGGGGAGTGCCAAAATGGAGAGTGCCAGAAACATGAAAACAAAAGAACTATTTTAGACTTACCTGTCCTGCCTGTTTGAAGACTGGTACTTTGATATCCAAGATTGAATCCTGCAACAAAAGACAACAATTATCAAATATAGTACAAATAGTACATTTAAGTTTGAAGCCTTTAATTTTACAACACTGTGTAAAGTTTGCTCTGCACCTCTAAGGGGATATACACAAATTTCAAAGTAGAGCTTATAACAATTAAAAAAAGGAATACAAAATAGGATTCATTTCTAAAATGTTGCAAATAAAAGAACAACTTATTCAAAGTGCTGGTACTGATGTATGTGCAATACCATGCAACAATTGACCAAAAACTCAGTCATACAATTTTACACATGCTGATATCTTATATCTGCTTAAATAAATGCAAGGGAACACCATTTTAAGGACTGGTATGTCAGTGGCCTGGGTTTGAAACCAGACTTGGACAGGGTGTTATACACTACATAAAACTACATTAGCAAAACCAGAATATCTTTACACACATAAATATGGTTGTAGGACTGACCTTATTGACTGGGTTGTCTATGATAACAAACACCAGAAAGATGTTTGCCTGTCGTGCCTGTCGCACTGCATTCTTCACTACCTCCATCCCCTCCATGAACAAACCCCGCCCATCTGACATTATCAGAAGCAGCTGTGATGTCTCAGGATTGCCAAGGGAACCATGCTGCTGCTGCTGGCGAGCTTCCATCATCATCAGCGTTGCTTGGTAGACTAGCTGTAGGAGAAAAAAAACACCTAACATTGTTATTACAAGATAATGCTGCTGTTTTTTCTTTTATTTGGGAAACATAATCATTATTTTATCTCAATATACTGCAAATGATCTATAAGGGGAGCTATTTCTATTAAAAGAAATGCTAGGTGAAAGACCGTAAACATGTACTTACATGGGCAATTTTTGTCTTCTTTTGCTCGAATGTTAGGTACTGCAGTAAATGGGCACCAGATTGACTGCTGAACTGCTCCGTAAAGGGATGTAGTACATTCACAGTCTCACCAAAACTATATAAATAAAATATATCTAAAATTAGATCATTTTTGACAATTTTTACTTGCTAAACTATGTATCTTTTCATAAATAGCAAATAAAAAAATAAATATTAAATGTATATTAATTACTAAAAGATAAATTAGACAAACCAGCAGAGAGAACATTTGAAACAAACAACTTATCGCTGTTCCCCACTCACCTGCATATAGACAGTTGGCCAGCCTCAAGCAGTGTCAGAGCATTTGAGATCAAAGCCAGGGATTCAAAGGCCATCTGTAAAGAAAATCCAAAATGATGCAAACACTTGCTAGAACAAGAGGGCCATGATGGCCCTTAATCGCTCACCAGATGGCACAGGCTTTTAGTAGGCTAAAATCTGGCATCAAGTAATTAAGAGTTATTTACTTTAGAATTCTTTGGTGAAGATCGGACCATTGGTGTGGCCACTGGATTGATAACATTTTCTAGAATTTTACCAAGTAACCTACTGAATCCACATGACCCCCTTCATAACATATGTAAGATTTCATAAGTTTGGTGCAGACTGGGCCTTAAATGGAGCCTCTAGTGTGTTCACAAACTTATTCTAAAATTTGACCTAGTGTCCAACTTTTTGACCCCATGTGACCCAATAATAAACTTATCCAAGTTTTCATGCATACAAACATTCTGACCAAGTCTGTTGAAGATTGGATAAAAACTGTGGCCTTTAATGTGTTCACAAGCTAAAATGTTGACGAAGGACACAGGACAAAGTGGTATCACAAAAGCTCCCCTTGAGCACGTTGTGCTCAGGTGAGCTTAAAATGCTAACACTTGTCAGAATGTTGCAATTACTTGCATAAATAAAGTTTACTCCAGCTAGAATGTCAAAAAACGCTCACTAGAATGTTGTGAACACTTGCAAGAATAATGCTGAATGCTTGCTTGAACAAGGCAAACACTTGCTAGAATAGTACAAACACTTGCTAGAATAGTACAAACACTTGCTAAAATAGTACAAACACTTGCTAGAGTAAGGCAAACTGCAAACATGTTTTTAGTTGTTGAAGTTTTTTTTTTTATTGGGGGCGATATTTGTCTACTCTTTTAAGGTATTCAGGGGTGTATTTGTTCACATTGCCAACTGGACTAGAGTATATTTTGCAACATCTGCAAACTATACTAGGGGTGGATTTATACTAGATATATAGAGATTATACCTTTAATATTACAGTGCAATGCTTACATTTTATTAAATGATGCTATCATTAACATACTGGCCAGGTGGCATGCTATGGTAATGCTTACACTGCATTTAGAGATGCCTTTGTACTTTAAAAAAAAAAGCTGTTATCTGATATGAATCGGTTCAAAAGAAAATGATGAACACATGCCAAACATTTCTTGAAATATACAGCTCAGCACCAAACACATCTCAGAAAATCTATACAAAATGCTAGTGTTACTGAAATAATTATAATAAATATAATTAATAATAAAAGTATTAATAAAAAAAATTAATAGTAATAAATACTAATTGTTGTCACAAGATGACTATGATGCCAAAAGAGATAAAAAATGATGCTTACTCATCATAGAATTCATCTTTGTAAAAAGAAAATCTCAACCCAATGTTTTAAGAAGCAAGGGGAGAGTACCTGTTTAGAATGGTTGTCCACCATACTGGCCGAGTCATCTATAGCCAGCATGATCTGGTATTGTCTCTTACAGGGCTTGGTGCGACGTAACCAAATCTTGTCCTTACGGAAATCGCTGGCAATGTATGCGATCACCTTCCGCATGTTGAGCCGTTTGCCTGTCCTGTAGTCCCCTCTGTGATAAATGTATTGTATATCAATGTTTGCAGCTAATCAGTATGCACTTATTCTCTGTCTGCTAGTAGATGTTATTCTTATAATTTTCTTCAAATTTATTGTGCAAAAAAATAGAACTTTCAGTAATCTCTGAAATGTTAAAATTATAATTGCAATATAGTATGCCAACCTTATTTTTTGTTTCTCGTACTGAAATGAAATAACCAACGTGTATTTGTTAAGCAATTGAATATACCGCTCTGTTATTTGTTATTACAATAAAATGTTGCCGTCCATATTTGCTTTTTGCAAAAGACATACCTGTCTCTTTTGTTCAATTAACAATCTTGTTGAATTAACAAACAAAAAAAACATCATTTTGTGGCATGTATTTATTTAAAATTTAAAGATAAATCAATGAAGTTAAATCATGAAGTAATATCATGCATATAACAATATATAAAATAAAAAAATTAAAATCCATAGTTCAGATAAGAAAAGCCAGTCCAAAAATATATATTAATTTTAAGAAATTTTTCTCTAATAAATGTAATTAAATTCAAAACAGTTAAAATAATTAAAATGAAAACTTTCAAATTCATAAATGAGTCACAGATATTTATCTAAAATAGGGCACAATATTTCATTTCAAAGCTTAAAATATTACTTTATAGGAATCATCATGAAATAAAGGATGATTAATTAAAATAAAAAATTACTGCACTAAATACTAGTGGGACTAAAATTTCATAACTTCAAAATTTCAATCTGATATTAAATAAATTTACTGATGAATTTATTGTTGAAGCAAAATCACTATGGCAGGTTGTCTGGATCTACGCTATTTGTCTAGATCTGATCAACCAATATTGTGTTTTTTTGTTAATGCTAAACATATGATACATATTTTTAGAAATCTAAATGCAAATACAGCAGATCCTGTTTAGAAAGCATTGAGCATGACCCTGCTGATCTGAATCTACACTATTTGTCTAGGTCTGCTTGATTTTCTGATAGCAGGAAAAAACTGTTCTCTGCATGAACTCTTTACTTACTTGAGTTTTGTTGCTTGTGTAGGTTCAAGTACAAGACGAAGCTGTTCACACAAGTCCTGGGCAAGACTGGACGTCAAGGCTTCATACCTGTGCCACAAGTCACTCGCCAAACCAGCATCCTAAAAAATAAGATGTAGAGGAGGATAAGGACCATATGCACCTACCATCCTTAAGTAGAAATTGCTGAAGTCATAGACATCTGAGTCCCTGGTGATTAAATCT
The DNA here is from genome assembly GCA_007844125.1 of Sinonovacula constricta. Classification (NCBI taxonomy): domain Eukaryota; kingdom Metazoa; phylum Mollusca; class Bivalvia; order Cardiida; family Solecurtidae; genus Sinonovacula; species Sinonovacula constricta. The sequence continues at coordinate 25,922,049 of CM017556.1, read as the reverse complement.
TTGACTTCAAGTCTGAGATCCATGATGCATCTGATTTGTCATACCTTGACAAAGACTCATGCTCAGTTTTATAATCTCAGACCCAGGAGCAGAATTGTGAAATCATTCACAAACATCTCATTGGTCAAAATTTGACTCCAAGTTTAAAATCTGACAAATCAGAAGCTTTAGAATGTTGTTAGATTCAGGCTTAAAGTTTTACAAACTAGGGCGCTGTACAAAATGTCTCCAAAACATTTTAATATAGGTGTTTTATATTCATGGTGCTGTAACTGAGATACTGCATGCTATAGTGGCAATCAAAGCTAAACTGACTGGAAAGTTTTATTTTTAGTAAGAAATACAATCAGATTTACAGAAGGATGTTAACAAAAAGAGATTAGACTCTTTGCTTCTCTTTTGGGAAACAAAAGTCTTTTGATAAAACATGTACCTGGGTAGACGTCTGCTGATGGTCGGTCCATTGTCCTAGCTGGCTCTCCAGTTCTAGCCTCAATGTCTCCAGATCAAGATGCTGCAGGAAACAGATGTTAACGTCAAGTTGAATTGTTTATTTCTTCAAGTAATGAAATTTCAACAGAACTATGTTAATGATTGCCATTTTTTCACTTTTTTCAGTGTTAGAGTAATTTATTAAGACACATATTAGCAAAACGTGTCTGTAGATAGTATGCATCACTCTTCAGAGTGCGAGATAGTGTAATGGAAAAATGGGCATAACTCTTCCAAGTTTAGTTTTAAAATTACCTCCTCTTTGAAATAAGTTTCAATTTTGATAGTGATCATGTATTCCAAGTTTGAAATTTATATCATTTGACAGTTTTGCAAGAAATGGACCCTGAGCGAAAATAGGGCAATCAATGCCCATTCCAATAAGGTCATGATAAATTCTCAACAATTATTTCTTCAAAAAGTGCTTATCATGCCATTTTTTATTATTTTTAACAATTTGTGGTCTATTTTGCTTACTTGCATGCAATAACTTAACAAGAGCAATAGTTATGGTGAAGCTAAGGTGACAAGTAAAGTTTTCTTTCAAATTAAAAAGAAACCACTACATGTTTTACTACCTCAGATGTTAAGTTAAGGTGTTCCATTGCTGTATGTATGGTTGACTCTGGGCCCCTAGCAACAGTTGCCGTATCAATGCGGTCTCCAGGGATCTCGACCTTCTGCTCTATCTGTTCCATAGCTTCATCATCTGCATCCGCACCTGCTTGTGAGTCCTTGTTGCTGGCTGTCTTGTTTTTCAACTGTGCTGGCTTAACCTCAGACACATCATGTGACTCCTATACAGCAACAATGTACTTATATTTGTGAATTTTATCTGAAATCTTCAACAAAGGATAATACTTAAAGAAAAGCTGTCTTATGTGATAAACAGTGTTACCCCTTGTTATTGTTATTTTGCAATAATTACAACTTGTTGCTAAATAGTACAACACAAATCTGTCATCCTTTCTTTTCTCTGGGGGATAACTTCATAGAATTTTACAGAAGAAAGGAAGCATTTACTTTACCAAGCTTTCTTAGCAGAGCCTAGCAGATGTCATTTTCTTTACTGCAATACTTTAATCTTGTAAATTTAAAGTTAAGAGTTAGATAAACATGTAGGTAGTGACAAAATGTACATTCAATTTGTTCACAAATTGTATTTTTATTGTTTCTGGAATGCAACAAACTGTTGACCCTCATTGTCAAGGATGAAATTTCAAAGCGTTGCCTTGGGCACTTCTTTTGTTTACATTGAAGAAACAACTGACTTGATAATACAGTCACAATATCCAAACAATCAGTCAACAAGCAAGGAACTACCTTTAAAAGCTAAGCATCATCAAGGGAAGATTTCCCTCATTTCCCTACCTAAATCCAGACAACAACCTGTTGCACAATCTGGTTATAGAATCTTGGCCCGAAATGTGAAGCTAGAACTTAACTCTGGGGATAACCTGTGGCATAGTGGGTTGAGTCACCAACATTTAAACACTCTTAATTCTCAGCTCTTTTCTGCATTGGTTTGACTCACAGTTAGGACAAACATCTTTTACATGAGTGGCTGTTTCAGCTTACCTATGGTGTGCAGAGTGAACCCATAAAAACATTTATTGCTTCCTCAACCAATAACAGATTGTCTGCAACAATGACCATAAATGTGACACTGTGATGTATTTTAAGAATGAACAGCTACCTGTTCAACCTGGTCATCTGCTGCTAAATCCACATCTTCCTCATTTCCCTCCTCCTCCTCCTCTTCATTTGATGCTGTCAGTTGCTGTTGCTGCTGTTGCTCTGCAGTGGCGACATCTAGTGTCTGGGCATCATAATGACTGGTGGAGTCTTTCACATGTTCGTACATTTCTGCCTGCTGCTGCTGCTGCTCCTGATTCTTCTGGTCCTACAAAATAAACACATCAAACAATCACAAAAGCTGTTGTTTATTATTTATTCATTGCTCTCATACAGTCTCCAGTCCTCATTAGAACTGTATATTCAATTTACTTAAACACAATAAAATGTCATTAATTGCACATATAAAAGGGCTTAATGTCTCATACATATACAGAGTTACAGGAAACACAGTCATTAATTGCTGAGGCAAAAATTGTGGAACAATGACATAATAATACGACTGGGGGGAACAATTGTCTCACATTTTCAACTACTATCGTGTGAATCATTTTGTTAAATTTTGGTTTGTCCAAAACCTGGAGTTTCTATTTATTTCTATCATTTGGAGTAAAATGTTTACTAAAGAAAGAAAATGCATTAGGGTTCAGTTGTCATTTAAGCTCCTCGACAGATATTACAGAATTTGTTAGATTTCACTCATTGTGTGGAAATTTGCAAAACAGCATTTTTTTTTAAAATTAAAACATTAAATTTACCAAGTACTTGCAGAGTAGGATTTCATTTTTTTCTGTTACTTATAAAAATGTGACTAGATTTCAAAGTGAAATGACTACACATTCAATATTTGATGTAAATTCTGTTCACCTGCTGTTGTGATGCATCTGCCTTGTCGCTAGTTTTGAGTCTTTTGTACTGCTGGTCTGTGGATCCCATGGTACGATCAGCATCAGATTTTCCAGGTTCTCTCTCATGCTACAAATATTCATCAGCATTTTGTTCTTGAAATGTGTGACATGGGACCATAATTTATAAATTTGTTTAGTCAAATATTGAACCTAATTTCAAACAAAGGTCAGGACAGTTTGAGATGGATTGAAGTATGTAATAAGTCAAATTTTAAATCTTTTACAAATTTGACTGATCAGATACTTTAAAATTATTCAAGATATTTCATAAAAAATCTGGTTACTTGTTCAATGAAACTTGTCTCTTTTCTAACACTGGTAAGTTTGACAAACCTTTTTCCTCTTGCCTTCTCTCTGTGCATCTGCAGCCTTGGATGACCTTTGACCCTGATGTCCTTCTTCCTGACTCACACTTGCCTGACCAGTGCCTGTAGTCTGAAAAACAGTCAACCAGTCAATATCAACGAACAAAGTATTAATTTAAGCTTAAGGATTAGGACATCAAATATTTTAAACTTTCAAAAGATTTCAAAATATAAAGCATATCTTGATTCAACATTTCATTTTCAGTATATCATAAGCAACGAACTGTACCACTAGTGAAAACAAAAACAAAAATGATCCTGTCATATTAAAAAAAATTGTTTTGGATAAAATATTTTGTTTCATCTCGGCAAAAGAAAAGTGTAAATCAACATACTAATGTGTATTTATTTGTGCATTATTCACAACGGGTGCAACATTCACAGGGATCATGCTTGTTTTTAAGATATAAACATTATATTTTTTCTAGAAAGTAACAGAAGTTCATAGGTCAAAAATAAAACTTATCTCTTGCATATTACCTCCTGTTGGTTATTCTCAGTTGCCTCCCCTGCCTGATCCTGAGCAAGGTCACATTGCTCCGCCACCTCTGTGTCATGTGACCTTGTGCCGTAATGCTCCACCCCTTCCTTGCTTTCATCTGCTTCAGTGTCTTGTTTGTCTTTGCTGTCCTCCTCCATTTTAACTTCATCCTATAATTTGAATAAAGACTCAAAAGTTTGTTTTTTGTTACATTACAATGTCACAATTATGGTCATATTGGCAACATTTAGCTAAGTGGAGGAAGACCTCATTCTAATGTCTTGCTAGAACCACTGACACACCGCAGGTGGAAACCCTCCCTACATGATGGTTCTCACCCGACCAGGACTCGAACCCACAAAGTGAGGGGCTGAGGAGTTACAAGCGAGAGATTCTTAACTAATTGGCCATGATCGCCCCAGGTTTAAAAGTCAAACAGCATCAGTATGTTTAATCCATAATAGAAAAAGAAACGATGCCAAGCCATTAAACCAGATTTTCAACCATTTAACACAAATTATTAAGCAGAAACTGTTTTTCTATTTTCAGTAACAGTGACCTTGACCCAACTAGCCCTACATCCAATCCCAAGCTAGGTATTCATGCAAGCTTGCTATATCCAAAATTTCAGCAAGATTGGTTAATCCTAACTAAGGTTATTGACCGGAAACTGTTTTTTTAATTTTAAATAACAGTGACCTTGACCTGACTGGCCTCAAATTTAATCCCAAGCTAGGTCTTTTTGCCAGCTTGCTTTATTAAAAGTTTCAGCAAGATTGCTTTATCCAAACAGAAGTTATTGACCAGAAACCCTCTGATTTGCACCACCTGCCCAACGCAAGACGTGCATGCCATACCCTTATCTTATAACCAGGATTTTCATTGAAATCCTGGTTAAAAATATATTTAACTGTATGCATAAACTGGTATTTAGTACTTCTTTACTACAAGTTTTTGAACAGGCAATTTGTGAGATAATAACAACAGTATTTAATCATATTCAGATCATTCAGTATTATCAATAGACAAGAAAGTTCAGTCCTAAAAGAAAACATTGAAGAAAAAAAACACACTGAAAAACATACAGGTAAGATGTCAAAGCCATTTCTGGTGTTGAATGACAATAAAAGATATATAAAAATTTAATATGTATATATTTTATGCCCTACTAGATCTCCTTGTATGACAGACAATAATCTCATTAATTTATGATCTAAAGCCCATTTCTGGCTAACGAGTTTACCATACTGTCTCCATAAAACAAGAACAAAAAGTAAACAAACACAAAAACATCATTTCAGCTTAACAAATAAAAAAACTTCGCCAGTGTCCCCCATTTAATTTGTTACCTTGTACTTAAAACTTATTCATTGGTTTGATATGTGTAAAGAAGGAAATACCAAAATTTGCCTACCCACAACGGCAATTGAAATAATTTTACATGGGGTAAATATTTAAGCCAACATTCCCAGGCACCAACACATGGTTTGTATGAGCATTTTGGGGTGTATTTTAAACAACAGCTGAATAACCTCTCTTTTGTGGAGTTCTGTATAGCTCAGTAAAGCAGCACCTACAAATGCACCTACCAAAGAAGAGCAACACCAATAAATGCACCTACCTCAGGTGAGAAACCTGGCTCCTCTTTGCCTTCTTCCTCATGTCGTTCCTTGGAATCCTCTTCCTTTCCTTTCTCTTCTGTCTCAGCCTCTTTCTCTTCAGTATTTTTCTCTTCTGCATTCTCTTCTTCTTGTTGTTCCTTTGACTCCTTTTGTGAAAGTACCATAAGAGGAAAGTTATAATACTACCCTTTTTCCTTTGTTTTAATAATTGTTCTAAAATATCAATAAAATGTACCAATAATTTTTTCTGAAATGTTCCAACCTGTTTTTTTGCTTTTTATTTATGAGTTTTTAAACAAGACAAATTTTGTTTCAATTACAACAGGATTAAGAAAGTAAAAATACACATACAAGATAACTGCTGTTAAATGCAAAACTTTTAGTTCACCTACCATATCTTCAGCCTTATCATCCTGTTGATCTGTTTGGTCATCTTTATCTTCTGGGATTTCAGCAACGTCTGGGGGCTTCTTACTATCCTCTTCTGGGTCTAAAACAGGATCATATCACAAATAGTTAAAAAAAGGTATTTATTTCAAAAGAAAAGAGATATCACAAGGCAGCATGCTAGACAATTTAATTGCTTGATAGTATGATGCCAACTTGATAGTAATTGAAAGTAATTTCTGAGTAGGCATGGTATTACAGCCTCCTGAAACATGTGTCACAAAATCTTGGTAAATCTGTTAAAAAAACAACATTGTTTACTTTAATTTTCTATAAACAAAACCACACAGACTGAATCCCACCAATTAGGTTTAAAATTCTCTCTTGAAATCTTAAAAACAGTGGAAACCCACTGAAATAAAACTTGTTATCTACTTAAGAAGTTATTTGTATTGTTTATTGATTTTATCATCCAAACAACAGTATTTCAGTTATTTGGAGAGGGTTTTCACCACAAGCTGTTTAGTTGCTGCCTTCACTGTGAATAGCTTGTGAACATCTTGCATGATACCACAGTCTCATTATCCTGACACTGTGATGACCAGTTTTTGGCCACTATTCACCAACTATTCTTTAGTAAGAATTGCTCAAGTCATGGATTTCAATACACAACATCTTCATTATGTATTTAGCTATTTGTACTTTTGCATGCCACTTAAACTTTGCTACTTCGGGCTTAAAATCACACTGAAACTTCATATCTAAGCTTAGTTTTGTTGGTATGAAGACTGTGACTTGGGCTTATGTTGGTTGGTAAATACAGACCTCAGAACTAACATTAAATTTGCTTGAGTTTAAGTATGAGGCATAATATACCTCATCTTATTTCTTTAAAAGTTGTGGCCTGGATTTGAGCCCAAGGCCTCTTATACCCAGAGACAATTGTCTAAATACTTTGCTACCAGGTTGATTTAAAACCATTAAACCTTATTAATTAGTTCTAAATTAACTAGACAATCCTTTATACCTGTCCCCTCTGGCTGTCCCTCCTCCTCCCCTTCCTCCTGTCCCTTCTCATCATCTCCATCTAGGTTCAAATCATCTGGCAGATCCATGTCCTCAGGAGCTTTGTTCTCTTTGTCATCCTTCCCATGATACGGATCAATCTGATCATCATCATAGTTTTCCTGCAAACATTCAAGTATTCATTTAAAAGTTCTCACCCATACATTCACATTATCAGTTTTCTCCTGCATATATTTAAATAATCAAATAATAATAAAAAAATATAAAAACAGGTATTTTTTCAATTAATTTTAAATATTTTGAGCATCAGATGGATATATTGAGATATCAGATAAAAGATAGGTTAATTACTTTTTTCACATATTACCAGTATCATAACACAATAATTGCATATCATGCTGACACAATTACCGTATTTTCTGGGTTATAATACTATTATTTCTTATTTCAGGGCTGGACCATGCAGGAAATCCACCATTGTGACTTATCTAATAACAAAATAGTATTTTATCAGTCAGCCAGTCTTCGAAAATATTGATCAATACTCTACAGTGAATTCTTATTAAGTTACCAAATAAAGTTACAATTTCAGATAAATATTTTTTTTTTTATACAGTGTTATATTACTACAAGTGATTCAGCAAATGTCACACAAAGTCGCTAAAGATCAATGAAAGGATATCAGAAAAATTAAATTAATGCTAAATACATTAAAGTGAACAGAAATCCCATAAAAATATCTCACCGACAATAAATGTATTTGTTTATTCTTGTTCAACTAAGCAAACAGGGTTAAGGATTAATGGTTGTGTTACAAATACAGGTCACAGTGAATAAATGTGCTACAAAAATGCAATTTCTTTTAATGTCATATGGCTTCCTAACATGTAAGTTTAGTAAATATGGTGCGAAGAGTGTATGACCAAAATAAAAATCATGACATAGCAAGGCCTACTTCAAGGAAGTTTCTAATCAGTAAAATATCATGTATTCATATTGGTGACATATAGCTAATACTGGTGGAAAAAGATCCAAGAAAACTGTCTAGATCGAACCGATACACCACTAGTCTGGTGGTAAGCTACCTACATAAAAGTGATCGGAAATGACACCCTTGAGATAACTGGCTGAAGAGGTATAAGTCCACTCGGCCACTGGTGCCTGAAAAAAGGGTAGACATACCTGGTCCATTTTGTCGAGATTATTTTGCTTCTGCTTCTCTTCCTCTTCTTCCTCTCCCTCCTCATCTTTCTTGTCCCCGCCTCCTTCTCTTTTATCCTCATTGTCGTCCTTAGCGACTAGTTCCGGTTCAGTCTGCTTTCCATCTCCTGGACCAGACTCCTCCTTCTGATCCTGAGAAAATTAATCAATGTTGTTGTTTGGTTGTTTCCCAAAGATATTTTTTGGATAAAGATCTGCTTTTTTTGTTATTTAGATTGCAATATTTTTTAAATTAAAAAATAATGCTCATTTCTATAGTCAGATAAAATAAAATCTCGTCCCATAAAGAGCCACAGTAAAAACTGTAGTACATAATTTATATAATAACGAATGAAAAAGCTAGCACATATTCAGTAAAAGTACATGACACCTAATGTCCCCCTTTTCTGCGTAAATGGCATTTAAACAAGCTGATATACAAAACCAATATTATTCAAGATTTTCCTCTTTCCTAGACCAAAAATAAACTGAATTAGCTATGTCTGGGTTGCCTTATTTGCATTTAGTATCTAAGCTTAGAATTCTATAATGCAAACCAACTAACTTGCAGCCACTTGTCTACTTTGAGATTTTACTTAAACCCACAAATGCTTTCCCAAATGGAAGGTAAATGATAAAAATTCCAGGTTTTTATACACCTTTAAGCTGGACAGGTTGGGCTTTTAACATATTTCAGCAAAGTATATAAAATACAATAATTAATGCTTAGTGGTTCAAATTTTAGCATAAGTAAAGTCTCAACTGAGAATAGTTTGACCTGATTGCTTTCATATGCTAATCTTCCTACCTCTGACTCATTCTCTGGTTCTTCATCACTGCCCCACATCTGTTCATCAAGCTTGTCTTCCCCTTCATCTTCAATATCTCCCATCTTTTTGTCAACCTCCTCCTCTTTATCATCATCACCCTCCTCATCCTCTTTCTCCTCCTGTCGATCAGCATCTTCCAGATCCTGCACTTTACCATCAAAATCCTCCGACATCTCAATAGCATTTTCCTCTGATTTAACATCCGGTTGCTTGGATTCATCCTGTTTGTGATCTTCAGGGCGTTTGGCCTCATCTAGCTGTAAGGCAACATGATTGGTATTATATTAATGTTTGTATTATTGTGATGTTTGCATTATTGCAATGTGTGTATTATTGCAACATTTGTATTACTGTGACGTTCCAAGGCTGTAAATATCTGTGGTAATACTATTGTATTATTGCAATGTATGTATTATTGCAATGTTTGTATTATTGCCATGTTTAATTTTTTGTAATGTTTGTACTACCAAAGGCTGTATACAGTACTTTCTGCTTCAGTGCTTCAAGTCAACACAATCTCAATATCACATACAAGTTTTGGTGGAATGTTTACTTCTCAAAGCAATGTAAACAGCAATGACCCCTTACAAAAGTCCTCTAGAAGGTAAAGTGGCAATTTGTTTAAAGGGTACATAGTAAAAGTATACAGAAACCCCCTCCCTGTGCTTTTTCAATAGTTAATCTACATGAGATGCTTGCATAAACCACTGACTTTGGAAAAACTATTGCACAAACCACTCATGTATAATAACTCTTTCATTAAAAATAAGCGATGTGGTTTATTGTACAATTGTTTAACTTTTCACATGTTTCTGTTATCAATATGACCTTCATGCAATAAACTTCAGTCACTACAACTTGAAAACAGACTTTTTTGCACACAATTTATTACCTGGTCCTCATTTTCAATCTGGTCACTAACATTCTTCACACCTTCCCCCTCTCCAAGACCACCTTCCTCGATGTCACAGAACTCAGTGGCGCCCTCACCTGACAACTCATCAGAGAACTCTGGTGGAATGCAGAAACCCTGAAAAACAGAGCAATGAGCTTTTGTACACACAAAGTTTTAGTGATCCTATCATTATGTGCAAGAAAACAAAAATGTCATCTATCTTATCAATGCCAATGTGTATATCAAGTTAATGTGCAATCCATCTACAAATAAAATAATGGCCTTAAGAAGCAACTATAGATGAAATGAGGCTTGCACAGCAGATTGCTACCATGATATTTATGTCGAGGAGACATGACCAAAAAAAAATTACAAAGATATGCACATTTACTACTTGTTTATATTACATGTTGTTTTGAGGCCTTTGCCATTTGTAATACCGTAAAACTGTAAAAACTCCCGCCAATGATTACCTAAATGTTAAATTTATCAAAGAAAACTGTTAGGAAATTTCTTTCATAAATTAAGGGCCACAGCCTAAGCCACAGAAAAATTGAATTAAAATTGTTGTATGCAATTAAAAGCTATGTGAAAAGGCAATGAATTAAGGATGTTTTTTTACCAAGTTGAGAGAATAACTCATACCAATGAGAATTCAAAACACACACACCTATTTAGGGAACTTTTTCAAAGATTTCTGTATAAAAGCATAAAAAATGATGATTTTTGTGTATAAAAGCATAAAAACTGACTTTTTATTGCATGTCTGCATAACAATTACTAAATACCAGTTTGTATAAAATTTGATAGTAAGCTCTTGTGTTGAATATACGTAAGGATATTTCTGACAGAAAAAGAAAAAAGGGTACTTTTTCTCTGTTCGAAATATGACCAAATAACAGCTATAAAATTGACAAATAATCCCTGGAATTCTACTACATAAAATGTCAGTTGATTGATTTAACATATTACCTTCATGGCCAGATCAGTAAAGAGTCGAAGCAGAACAGAGAGCAATTTTCCCACAGTCCTCTCTGTTGCTATGCAACCAACTGTATAGTGATGTAAAATGTCCAGATACTGTGTCACTAGAGGGAGACACCGCTCCAGTTGCTGTAGAAACATTCTGACCATAGTCTGAGAGGGTTCATCAGCAATTCTGTTTACAAGGTTGCTGAGTATTCTCAGGATCTGTCAGGATTAAAGAAAACACATATCTCTGAAAAAACATTGGTAAAGACATAAGGAATCTTTTGCTGAAGTCATCCTGTCTTTCTGTATCTTACTACATTTGTTAATGATCCAAACTAAGTTCTTTATAATCTTATTACAATTTAATACATACACATAACAGTGCATTATTAGAAGACTTGGCAAATAGTATAATTCTGATCAGACAGCACTGAGAGGAAGCTGGTTATTCTGAATCTGTATTATTTCCTTCAACTTGACCAATTTGTGGTTAAGAGTTAACTTGTAAACTGTGCTTAATGAACTGGAATTAAATACATGAAAAATGTTATTACAGTAGTGCAATGTCTTTTCAAACTTCAAGTCATATTACATAAATGTATAAATTATGCTGCTAAAAATGCACACCTGCTGTTAAGAGTTTGCCAAATGAGGAAAATAAGATAAGGAATTTGAACTTAAAAAAGATATTTAAAAAGAAAGTACATTTTTTGGTTTGTTTTACTGGTTACTACTTATAAATGCAATGGAAGACCTGTGCAAAAAAGATCTTGGAAAATTGCCCACATACTGAATGTTACCCAAAGATTGCATAATATTAGAGCATTATTTTCTGACAGTGACTCAAACCTACGCAATGTGGAATTGAGGGGCCATAAGTCATGGCGACAAACTGCTTAGCCATGTTGCCCACTGAAGTTAATATCATTAGCATAAGATGGTCTTTACTAGAAGCATATATTACAATGCCATCAATTTCATAACAAGCCATGAACACGTGACACAATACCATTCTCAATACCACCCCTATGATTGCTTGGGCTACTACATGTTGCCATCTGTTTGTTTGTATATTGGGTTTATCGTCCCACCTAAAGTATTTCAGTTATCTGGAGACAGTGTCCACATGAAGCTGATATAGTGCTGCCTTCACTGTGTATAGCATGCCATGAATACCTGGCATGATACCCCACCCAGTCACATTATCCTGACACTGGGTCAACCAGTCGTGTACAACCCTTATATTCGCTTCAGCGCTAGCAAGTGAGCTATTCCACTACCATTTTTAACGACTTTTGTATGTCGCTGCCTGGGATGGAACCCAGCACCTCCCATACCTGCAGCCTACACTCTACTAATTGTTGGCATCTGTGTTTGAACCAGGGATATCGGTATCTGGAACCCATGTTTAATCTATTATGCTACCAGGATTGGATCGTCTCAGTTCTGTTCATCTCAAATGGCAAGGATTTTCTTTTAATGTATCACTTTAAAACTTACCTTGTCTGAGTTAACAATATCATGGTCCTTGCCAAGCTGGTCTATCAGAAGTTTCACTAGGAGTCCATCAGGCAGATCCTCCTCTTCCTCCTCATCTACACTTTGACCATCTGGACCTAAGATGATAAAAAGTTAAGCTTCAGTTTTAAACCCATACACATTTTATATAACTAGGTTGTAATATTCATGGCAGAGTTGAGGAACGTTTTTGATAAATAGTAAGTGCTAGTTTGAATCCAAAAAACACAAGCAAATAAGTGGTAGGAGAACACATAAAATTCATTAATAATTAGAATTAATAATTAAACAGGATAGTAATACATAAACGTCTGAAATTATTTGTCTTTACACAAAAGGGTAAGGCCATAACTACTGATCAATTTTGGTCAGATTTGGCTCACTTCACCTGAAGCAGACATAGTGCTGCCTTTAGTGTGACTACAAGCAATGAATACCTTACATAATACCAGAATAAATCATCCTGACACTTGGCAGACTAGTCAAGGATCTACAAAAGGAAGCTATACGACAACCATTTCTTGTGACTGGTGTGCCTCAGCCAAGGTTTGAACAGTGGCCTTTCCCAGCTGGAGCTGAACCATTATGCTACCAGGACCAATCAGGGAAATCACTTATGTTAAGAGTCCTAGCCGAAGCGAAAGTTTTAATGGCAGGAGTTCATTAATATTACCTGCAGTGCACTGGTGACTTTACCCAGACTATTATCTGGCAGAATACAACATGCTTCACTTTTTTCAGTGCTTTGAAGTATAGTAAAATAATAGGTAAATAGAAGGTAAGGGGATGGGATTGGGATAAGCCGGCATTTTTGCTGATACTGTGCAGCGACATTTCTATCATTATAGCACAGGGGCACTTATGAGGTGCCCAGGGACTGAACCCGGCCGGTCCATTATACTGACACCGACGAGTCAGGCGTAATGCTGTCCCCTTTGCACAGAGCATTAGGAGGGAAGCCACAACTACCAACTTTAAAGTCTTTGATTTGACCCGGCCGGGGTATGAACCCAGGACCTCCCTATCCGCAAGCCGACGCTCTACCACCTAAGCTATTGCAGCCGGTTAGAAGGGAAAGAACTCTGCCAAAATAATTATAGGGTTACCTGTTCTTTTAAAAGGTTTTCTGCCATTGATAGTGAACAAGTGTTTAAATAGAAACAAGATTGCTATTATGTTTTTTTATAGACATCTAAATCAAAAGTTAAGCAGATGAGTGGGTCATGACAAAAACTTCATTAAAATTTCTTGGAAAGGTGGAGGTAAAAATAGCTGGATCATGCCAAAATTATGAGCAGACTAATAAATGTATACCTGTTCCTCTCTGATTCTCTATGTCCCTAGCATGAGATTTGTACAGTTTCTGTACAACCAGCAAGACTTCAGACACAAGTTGTTCCAGGCAGTCAGAAAAGTCTGCTACCCTATCCATGTCTATTCTGCTGCTTTTTGGTTTACTGATACTTGAGAACCAGTCACTAAAGTCATGTGATTTATTACGAATCTCAACCACAAGGAACTGAAGGGTGTCAGTAAACGTATTAGTGCTTTCTTTATCTTCATCACTAAAGAGTGTGGTCACACGATCAAGGTCAAAGGTCCACAAGGATAGCTTATCCAGAACACTCTTCATATTCAGCACATGTGACCTGGAAAAAAAAGTTGAAAAATGACTGAAACAATTCTTAGACCTCAAGAATTGTTATTACTAATCTAAAACCGATAATTATAACTGTGACAGTCTTTCCCCTTAGGATTTAAAGACCAGCAGTGAATTTAAATAAAGTTTTCTCAAATAACCAAGTATATCCAGCTTTGATAATACCTTGCATTAAAGTTTGTTGAATGGATGAAACAGTGTATTTATAAAAATTACAACACAAATCTTCTAATATGTATAGTATTATTGCTTTAGCATATAAGTAATAATAATTGAAGAGTAAAAAGATCCCAATGTAGACAGAAAAAAGATAAACGTGGTGGGGCTAAACAAATCCTCAATTTCAGATGGCCCATCATAACCTATGAAGTAAACTAAAATGTTAACATTTCATCAGAAAACATTGTAAAATAGTAAACAGGTCAGACGAAAATTGCAAAACATACCACAAAAACAGAGAAGTATCTGTTTTAGGTAGCATTCCCTGTGAAAGTTTCACCTGACAAATCAATTCCTGAAATAGAACAAATATCATGGTCATAGTTAAATGATTTGTGACTCTAATTTGAAGACCATACTTAATCAATTTTTGAAAACAATTCAGTTTTACAGTTATTTGAAAATTTTATAACCTTCAATCTGACAGAATTCAAAATATGAAGCACATCAAGAGACTAAAGTTTTTTTTTAAGTATATTCAATTAACATTTCTACAAATGAAAACAACTTAAATTGTGTTTAGCTCCCTGTTCCCATAATAATGTACATAGCAAATGTTGTAATAATTTCTTAATTGTGACTTAATTGTGAAAATGAAATTAAAAATGTACTATTTGTAACCTCGACATGATCAGATTACACCCCCACCCCCCAAATCCGAACTTTGTCTTCCTATGAAGTATGGTACTGTTAAAGTATCTTCCTTTTAAATTTGGTACTTATATCCCAATCCATACTGAAGATATTTTTGCAAATGCCACTTTCCTGCCCCCAAAATACAAAATAAATGCAAACCTGCACTTTAGATACTGTCTCAATGTGAAGTTCATCACCATGTTTTGACAGCGCCATCTGGTGGAGATGTGATACAGGAAGGGGTGATGGGTAGAGTAGAGTTACTTGACCCTGTTGTCGAGGGCAACACTTCAACAGAACCAGTACCTGATGGAGACCTTCAAGAGTCTGAACAATCAAATGTTGGCAGCTCACCTGAAAAGGATATTTGAGCTTTGTTATATTGTTAACCTGATCAACCTGATACACATTAATACACAAAACAACAAAAACAAACCAAGAAAAAAAAATTACAGTAGGGGAATGGAATGCTTAAGGAACAAACAGCCTTAAGTGCTTGCTTTGAATTTACATTCTGATTTCCAAATACACTAATAACTGAGGAATATTTGCTTATATTTTGATTAAAATATACTAAGCAATTAATAAAACACAGCTAGCTCACTCAATTCTGGAACACCCCTAGCTGTTGGCACTGATTTATGGTTTATTATGACTGAATGAGAGAAGGACAAAGTAACGATTGCCTCCACTTGGTTGAACTACCAACAAAAGAAAGCAGGCCCTACCAGCCATTGTCTTGCTTGATCCTGAGAGAAGCCTGATCGTTCTTCAGTCAGTAGTTGTCTAATATTTGAAACAACACCCCTGAAAATAAAAACAAACCAAAATCATAGCACTGACAATCTAACTAAAACAACTGCTTTGTACTATTCATACGGTATAATTGTACAATATTTGTAACTTTAAATAAATGCTTTGTATTTTTAATTTATCTGAAATGGCTTATTTATTGCTTATACAAAGTAATAACTTTATCTGAAGTAACAGTCTAAAATTTGACTTTAAATATTATCTATTTTGTATATATTTTTAGTGCTTTTCATTATAACAAACTCCCTACATGTACAATATACAAGACCCATAAAATATAGTGGGTCAAGAGTTTTTCTGGGAGGACTTCTAGATACATATAAGAGCCTATTAAGAAAATATTTACATCTACCATTGCCTGTACCTATTTTATATTAAAATTAATAACAATGTGGGCAATAGGCTTAGGGCTGAACCACTACAAATGGATATTTCTATTATGTCATTTTGAGACTTAAAGCCAGTTCTTAGCCTGCTTAGCATAAACTGACCTGGCTTGTCAAATAATATAGACCAAGATCCTCCAGAGGGAGCCGGTTTACACTGGGAGCTGTCTTGTCAAGATCTGCACTTTACATCACTAGACGTAGGTAAAATTAATTTTTAGTAGAATTAAGCAAATATCTAAGATTTTGTAGAATTAAGCAAATATCTAAGATTTTGTATTTGTTTTATTAAATGTAGCATGATCAGGGTTGAGATATTCACAGTGTAAACGTTGCTTAAGGTAGTTATAGATACATACACTATACTCCGATGCTGGTCGGCTATGCTTGCAACTGTTGTGTACTGCTGTACCAGCATCTCATACAAATGCTCTGAGAAACCACGGCAACGCTCGATAATGCTTCCTCCAAGTTCCTGTAAAACAATATGACAAGACAAGAATGAAATGTGCACAATTGTTAACAAAAGATCACATTGCGCCAAAAGTACATTTTTTAAGTAGGAGAAGGGGTGTGTGGACACTAAAAATAGAAACACTTTTTGTCTGACATTTATTCTCTTTATAATTAATGTGTATAAAGTACATGTAACTCACAATATTTTTAGACACTTTGTGAAATTGTTTTAAGCATTTTAGCCCAGAAATCACCTTCTAGCAAAATTAAATTAAGTGATTTTTACCTGTTGATATTAAAATTTAACATTCTGTCAATATGTCAGTCCAAGGGAAGGTTGAAGCAAGTAGAACTCTGCTTTTAGTATAACTGCATGCTGTAAATATTCAATATGATGCCACCGCTGCCACCCCTATCAGATTATCCTGACACCAACCATTCTAACAAGTTCTTATAAAGGGCCTGTCATTTCAGTTAGTTTGTTAATACTTTAGTATGTCTTAGAATGGGGCACTGTACCCTGCACCTTATATATATATATATATATATGGGGTGATGTTCTACCTCCTGTGTGACTATGGCAGATCAAAAGAGAAAAACTTACCTTTGAAGGATTGAGAATGACCTCGGAGAATTGAGCTCTTCTTGAGATGCAGGTGAAGAAATAATGCAAACATTTGTCCCAAATTTGCTTCATCTCTCCAGTGCTACAAAAAAAGAAAAACAGAAATTTTAGGCTTGTTTTAGTTTGATTAAACAAAAAAAGATAAAATTATTAGTTTCAAATTAAGATCCGGCCCTAAGGAGCTCACAAATGACACCTTTTAAAAACTACATATAGTAAAACCTCTGAAGTATCAATGTGGAAGTGAACATTAAACCACGCATCTCATGTATGAATGCTTGCAAAAGACCCTTTTTACATAGATTTGGGGAAGATTGTTTTGATTTTGATTTGTTTTTGAAATACATCTCAGCGACCAATGATGATCATTATAGTGACATCCAGCTAGTGTGGTGGAGAAAGACCGCAAACAAATGTCTGGGTAGAACCACCAGTGCACCACAAGTCAGCAGGAAGACCTTCCCACATTAAAACATTTGCCCCCAACGGGACTCGAACCAATGCAGTGAGAGGCTAAGAGGTCAGAGGAGGGGCAGGATTGACTATGACAGATGACTCTGGTATCACAGAGGCATTTTATGAAAAATTTTCACTTTAACACTTAAAATGTAAAGGCAAAATTAGACAAAGTTTAGGGAAATTGTTATGTGTGTTTTGGGGGGGAAAAGGTATATGCCTTTCATGGTGAATGGAGCTAGATATGTGGCATAAAAAATTAGCCTAAGGACCTGGACAGCATAGCATGAAGCCTTAAGAAAGTGCCAAAGACCTGCAGCCTACTGTAGCCTTTATGACAGCAAATATATGTTTTTTTGATGAGCCATTAGAAAAAACACATAAAATCACTGCTTTTAATACAAACTCAAAAAGAAACATGTAAAGTTGAAACAATGAGACAAAAAATAAAAAATAATGCCATTTAACAAATTGATACACGTAGGTTTATAAACACACATTTTCAGAAATTGTGTGTTTATATGCTGGTTATTGAACAAGGGGGTCCACTTACTCCTTGTTTATTCATACATAGGTATAAAATTTAGTATACAGTACCTCATAGGATCAGCTGCTACCTCAAGGGGTGGTATAGTAATTGACTCTGAACTACCTCCTGCGGCGATCGTAACACCCTTTCTGTACGAGACACCTGTAAAAATTTACCAAATGTGTTTTGAAAACTATTACTTCAGACAGGTGTAAATTAATCGAAAAAGTTTATTAAAACCTATTTTGAACTTCATTTATTAACAAGCAAAACAAAAGTTATTTGCTAACAATACAAATAAAGGTAACAAGGCAGAATGCAAAAGACTCAGCAGCAAATTGTGTAGGTCCTGCTTAAAATGCTCCAAGCAAGGTATGGCTGATCTGAATCTACACTTTTTGCTTAAGCCTAATTAATACATGTGTAACAGGATAAGAGTTAATGGAAAAACTTATGGGAAGAATAAAGTAGAATAGCAATATTTGGCTGTCTTCCTAATAATGACTCATACATTGTACTTCTATAGATAATAAGAGATTCTTTTTTTGAGAAATTTTTAAGAGAAAATTGAGCTTGCAAGGTTTGTTCATGTGTTTAATGAGGAGTCTTACAGCTTACACCTACAAAAGGCAGTAATCCATGCAAAAATTAAACATACCAATCTGGGTAAGATATCTAAACAGTTCACTCAATGCTTTCCGCTTCCTCAGGTTAATGTGTTTTGCAGATGACTTCTGTTTCTCCTTTGTCTCAGTCTGCACAGAAAAAATAAAATAACATTCAGTCAGGTTTATAAATGCAACCAGAGTAAATTTTTGACTGGACTTTCTGGCAATTGTAGAACCTATATCTACAACCATTTTACTAAAAATTATCACTGTAATGACTGTCAAGATCTGTAACAAACATGACTACAGAAAAGTGCCTACCAAATATGAAGCATTTTCAAAGTCTTGATTTGAGAATGACTTGTTTGTTTTTTGTTACATTAAACCAACACAATTAAGGCCATATTAGTGATATCCAGCTAATTAATCATGGAGGAAGACCCCAGACTTATGTCTAGATAGAACCACCAGTGCAGGTAAGCTGGAAAACCTCCCAATATTAAAGTTTTCGCCCGGATTGAGACTCAAACCCATGTGTTGTGGGGCTGAGGAGTTACAAGTCTGCAACTCTAATTGCTCAGCCATGGGCACCACCAAATACAGTAAATAAATTAACAAAAACTTCATTTAAGAAAAACTTTCAATAAAAGAGTGTTTCTGAAAACATCAGAAAAAAATACAACATTAATAATTTGATAAAACTCGAGATACTATTTAATGAGGCTACAAAGTTGAATACATGCAATCTTACATGCAAGTCCAAAAAAAATACTTAAATGACAAATTATAAGACAAACATAATAAAAGTTAAGCTTCATATTAAACTTCATATTATGCATAATTTTGTATTTTTTCACCTAATCATGTATTGCTGGTACAAACTGGGACTTCCTTATATATTAAATAAATGAAATTACAAATTATGGGGATCTTTGTTATAAGAAATCAGACATACAACTTTCTAATTTCAAATCATGTCAACACTGTAAAAGAACATACAGAAAATATGTTATTTTTAGCTATATAACGTAAAATTATAACAAAGTTTAGTACAACCCATTTTACATTTAAGCCTCAAAGTAATAGTGATACTACAAAATATAAAGTGAAAACAATTTAAAAAAGAAAAGAATTAAGACTGATAATATTACTTAATCTTGAACTTACCCTGTCAATCTCCAAACCTTGTAGGTCATGGATTCCTTCAATTACTTCTCCTGCAATATAAAATATGCATGATCAATTTATTCAAGCAGATAAGAAACAAAATTTATAATGTCATGAACAGGATATTTTTCATTAAAGTAGCTTCAGTCTTGTTAATGGGTGGTACAGTTTGTTTGTTTATTGGATTTATCGTCCCACCAACTGTATTTTAGTTATCTGGAGATGGTGTCCACTTAATGCAAATGTAGTGCTGCCTTCACTGTGTATAGAATGCCGTGAACACCCAGTCACATAATCCTAACACCAGGCCAACCAGTCACCAAACTACCCTCATATTTGATTGAGTGTTAGCGTTAGAGCTATACTACTACCATTTTTAATGACTTTGGTATGTCACGGTCAGTGATCGAACCCGAGGCCTCCCGTACTGGGAGCCAAGGCTCTACCGATTGTTGGCATCTGTGTTTGAACCAGGGATATCAGTATCTGGAACCCATGCTTAATCTATTATGCTACCAGGATTGGATAGTCTCAGTTCTGTTCATCTCAAATGGCAAGGATTGTCTTTTAATGTATCACTTTAGAACTTACCTTGTCTGAGTTAACAATATTATGGTCCTTGCCAAGCTGGTCTATCAGAAGTTTCACTATTGCGCTACCAGGTCTAGTATACAGTTAGTCTTTCAAAATTTGACATTAACTCAAGTGTAGAAGGAGGGTGTATTCACTGTGGTTTTGTTGTATATGTTTTAACTGTTTATTTATGCTGAAGCATAATCTCAGTATACCTGTGCCTAAATTTTCTTAAAACTCATCAGCCCTTCAAAACAGGACATTAAATATGGTTAGAATAGAGAAAAGTACAGGCAATTTTAATGCACTTGTTTATTTCTATACAAAAATATTTTTTATTTACTGTATAATATTAAAGTATTGTCTCTACATACCAATAAAGTGATCTAGAGCAATGATGTGCTGGGAATATTTTGAGGCTGACAGGGTCTGTTTCCAATGTCTATTCACACGTTTGTACAGCTGTGGCAATTTTAACTGCAGTGGGGCAGCAACAACATCCACAGTGTCAGGTAGGTCTGGCACAGTCAAAGGCTGAAACATTGAGGGTTACTATGACAATGTATACATCTTTTGAATAAACAATCTGTATTTCTAAAAAAAGGTTTCTTAGCTTTATATGCTGATAATGTTTATAACTTTTTTTGAAACAATTATGAGCAAATTACAAAGACAGTTAACAAGTTTAATAAAGAAACACCTATTCTGAAACAAAACTTTTTTAACTTAACATCAATCTAACCTTTATTTACTAGATGCAGAAAGATATTTTACAGTGAACTTTTTTACCTGCTACATTTGTTTATAACACATACAAATTCTTAATTATACATTTTGGAATTAAAACCTTTTTATCATAATTGTTTTCCTTTTATCCATACATGTCAGCCTAGAATAATTGCCACAACATGTTTTCTCCTTAGTAAGATATCTGCCGACTTCATATATGTGCCTCTGTGAGAAAATAGGATAAGGACATTTCTTGACCCTACCCTAGGCACATGTAAGTTCTTTCAATAATATAATAAGTTTGTCTCAGCCTTTAATCAAACCAGTCTCACTGGAAGAAGTCTCTTATCTTTAGACTTTTTAGCAGCTGTTTACCATTCCATTTATAATACCTGTTTGCATTGGCTCCAATTTGCTTGTATTGGCCCAATTTTTTATCAAATACTGTCATTTAAAACTTGACACTGGTGGCATTTCTATTCTAAAAATAACCGATAATATGAAATAGCTAATTAATACAGTAGCTGATACAGCCAACCTTGACTGCTGTCAGTCTGGTGTCCAAACTGGTCTGATATTGGTTGAGTGTTTCAGACCAGGTAGAGTGGTCTGCCCCTGACACAGTAGTACTGCCATCATCTATATCTCCCAGGATACCCTGCACTGTTTGATGCAACACAACCTGCAGAAACAAAATCAATTTGTTAAATGGGTGATTCATTTAGTAAAGGTGCCATAACTTGGAATTTTATACATTTTTTCACATGTCAATACATGACCATGACATAATCTCAAGGATTAAAAATACATTTGTCCAAGGTTTAGACTAACTTAAAAATGAAATAATACACTTTAAAAACAGCTGCATGAAAACTTTCAAAATGAAAGATTTAATAAATGGTTGAAAAAATTAGATTTTATAAATATCAATCAATCAAAGCTTCATGGAATTTTTTCAAATTAAACTGGTATGACATGAAAATGAAAATATCTTTTATAAAAAAATATATATATACTTGAAAAATTGAAAGATTTTATCAAGATAATATCATTTCAAAGTCTTTAAATGGCAATATTTCTGAGTCACCTGGAAGCTTTTCAGATGTTTATGAAGGGTCCGGTGTGTCTTCTCTGTCGTCTGCTTCAATGCCCAGTAGTTGATATCTGACCAGCGAGCAATCTTCACAAAACCCTGCAGAATATTGTCTTAGTGATTAGTTACATATTCCAACCAGAATAAAAATATAATATTAAACTTACAAAAAGCATCCCCCAAAAGACCAGCAGTATACAATTAGAAATAAATAAAATAAGCCAACCATTATTTAAATTTTTTTACAATAAGTTCAGCAAAACAATCAAAATATGTTTTCTCAACAATGTGCAGACACATCAAGCGAAATGTGATAATTAATTCACCTTGAGCTCTTTCTCAATGGGGGCCCTTAGTTTTTCAAGTTGTCCTTGTACTGTGGGAACAAATCGTGAGTAGAACTGGTACAGGTTCCAGAGGATGTGCACCAATTTTTTGTGACGATCATCTGTAGTTTCCATAGTTACCAGCTGGCAATGGAAGCTGAGCACCATGCTAAGTCGCTCCTCATAATCCCCTAGAGTGGCTCCCTCTATGAACTGCTTGAGTGCTTTGGTGACCTCCTCAATGGTGGGCAAGACGATCAAAACTTTACCATCTGTTTCTTCTCCAGGCTAGCAAAGTGAGAATGTATTTAAAATTACACCAATACTTTCAATGTCAAGTATAACCTTTTAACTCACTCAATCATATCAAAGAACATGTGGGTTTCACTTGTGATATGTTTGTAACACCTGAGGTAGGTGTGAATATCAACTCTACAATCAACAATAAGGAGAAAAGTAACATACAAATTGCGGTATGCTTCATTGCAGCTAATTGATATAAATGAAATTAAAGTGTGTGTTTCTATAACATTGAGCTAAGATGGAAAATCTTTATCATTATGTTTTTTTGGTTGTGGCCTCTCAAAAATATATTCAAAATTACCTTTTTACTTCCAATATTTTCTCATCAACTAAACTAAAAACAAAATGAATATTTATTTATATTATTTATCCATTCATTCATTTATTTGTTCATTTATTTATTTATTTTCTTGTTTGCAAGCTACTTCATACAAGCAAGCTTTACATATTACTGGTCATCAACAAACTTATTTACCTGTGACTGAAGAGCTGACTGTAGAAGCTGGTAAAGATGGAACCACCATCGACTGGATGATCGACGATATTTCAGGTGTTCAGTGTCAAGAGCCTTCGTCCAGCAACTGCAAACAGATAGTATAAATTATACACATAAAGGCTAAATTGTTAACTTTCATTTCGAAATATAATTTGACCCATTTAGGTTTATTTCCTATTTCTAATTAAAAAATTATACATGTAGGTATTTTCATATACATTATCTAGATTATGGGCAGTTTTATTTTTTTTATCAGTTGAAATTTATCATGGAAAACTTTCTAAAAACAAAATTTACCTTGAGATATACATTTAAAAAAAATTGTGTCCCCCTAATTAAGTTTCTGTATAACATTAATATGCTTATGGCAAACAAATTTCAGTAAAATGCTTTTAAACTGATCACTCATGACTGAAGCCATCTTGATTTGATTACTATGTATTTGAATGCAACACCAGGAGTTATTACCAAAAACCTATACACAGTTTCTCCTTATTTGCTTACAACAACATTCAAAGGTTACATGATACATTGATATAAAGTCAAACCCAGTCACTGGAACCACCATGGGGTTGACCTTCCCAGTTGTGCAAGCCAGTAGTTTGAGGGAAGAGAAATTCATTTACAAGTCAGTTTGTCAAATGGTTTTATTAATAAATTGCAATTAAAGTCAAACCTGACCCTGCGACCACCCCTTACCAGTGACCACCTGCTCTATGCGACCACATCAAAGCCGCCTGATCATATTTGTTCTGTAATTGTAATGTAATAAGCGCCCACCTTTGATCTTCGTCCAGCGACCGCACATAAACATGTCAAACATGCTTTTATTATCCCCTAATAGGTGACCGCGTTAATCCACTCGCACATTAGTTACGACCACACAATTAGCAGTTACTTGACACATTTGCCCTTCTTTGCTATTCACTGCAATTGGCCGTGTCAAACTGGGAAAATTAATTAATGTCACTTGCTGGATGTACACATCAAGCCCCCGCTCGAATCACACCTAATCTAGTGTGCCCTATTATCGGTTGTATTGACACTCAATGGTCATTTTCTGACATCGGTTTCTTTAAAAGTAAATCAAGGTTATGTAGGAATTATTACTATAAATTGATTTGCTAAAAACCTAAAACATTACAATTATAATGCGCAAACTGCAATTGGATACAGCAATATAATGGAATATCTGGAACAGTTGTTTTTCTTTGTATTAAGCATCAACATGTCCGACATGCCTAACACTAGAAGATCGTGTCTAAGTTGTCAAACTTTTGGACAGGGGGAAAAGTTGTCGTGCTGTTGCATCTGAGCTGGGTGTCAGAAAACGCAGATTCAGAACAGATTTCCAAAATGAAAACATGAAATAAAGGACAAATATAAACATGGAAATTCGGAAATGAAACAAGTTAAATATTCAATTCAAAACAACTGGCTGAACAACTTGTGCTATTATTGGTTTTTGGATGTGACCGGACGTCCAGTGTCAGTGTCAGGACATGGAGAACATTCTTATTGACATGCGAATGAGATCATCTGTGAAAAAAACTTCCATTCATAATTATTTCAGTGCTAAGTGATAATTTTAGAACTGTTTGCAATTTTATAATGTGTACAATGTAGTGTATATACTTTAATTACATACTAATCGTATTACACAATGACAGAAGGTTTAGCACAAAAAACAAAATGACAATCAATTAACTTTTATTTCTCCATCAAATCTCTAATAATTTCATGCTTGCTTGTAGAAATCTATGATTGCTGGATGATATTTCAATTCACATTCACAATGAATTTATTTTACCAAGAAACATCTGCTTGCTCTCTGTATCCTCTTGGTATTCTTGAAATCGTTGAAGGACCGTCAGTGCACCTGACGCTTCTGAGCATGTGGGTGGTTCTTACCAGGTCCTTTACTAAGTTGTTCAGCAGAAGAAAGGAGCAAAACTTGGTTATCCCCCCATTTCTAGGTCCTTCAATTAATCGCACAGTTTCTAATGTGTCTGATGCCATGACAGCAATGCCTCCAATGATGAGCACTATCATTTTGTGTGCATTGTAAGGAGAAGAAAACTTATTGTTTTCATAAATCATAAACAATTGTTTTCTCAAGTAGTGGCAGCATTCTTGCTTGATTAAAAAAATGATCAATTGTTAGTGAATCTTTTTGAACAAGATAATTAAAAGGGTAAATCAAACAACAATTAACAAAGCAATTTAACGTCATTTAACAAAACATTCTATCAATTAAACTTATGCCGTTAATAAGAGCACACTGACACAGACGTATTAAATGTTGCACATTGCGGAGCCATGAAAAACACAATCACTGTTAGTTAGACAGCACAGATAATCAATGTTTATGAGCAGATATTGCAGCTTGACCCATAAGGCTTGAAAATACAATAGGCTGTAGGGAGCAGCAACCAATTTGACTGTTGACAATATAAAAGATGACTGACAGCTGATATAAAAAAAAAGAAGACAAAAAGCAGGGACTGGCTTTTTTGTTCGACCGATCAGGTAAGTCTACTGATCCGATGTTCGAGTGACTGGAGTTTGAGCGTACTATTAAGCAGCAAATAGTGAAGAAGCTGATCCCAGAGTTCCTAGGCAGCAGCTGGCTGATCTGGATCGACACCATTTGCCTAATTTGGTCAATGTGAACAAGCTAAGAGTTGCTATGTTACCTTAGTTCTAGCTTCCGGTATTGTACAATCAAGTTCGACACCTCACTCAGTTGGGTAGCCAGGGAAACAGCTTGGGTCGCATTGCTTTCCCAATCCTGTACAGAACAGAACAGAAGTTTATTTCTTTGAGCTTTCCACAAAGTTTTGTATATTTTTCTGTTTGCACTGTTTTCTGTTTGTAAAGCATTCTGAAACTTGGTACAGCTTGTAACAACAGAACTTATCACGAAACTGTCTTGTTAACCACAGTTGCACTGGGTTTTCATTCATATTATTAAAAGTTCAAATAGGGAGACAGCAAAAAACATAAGCTGTATATTTACAGATAATGCCAAGTGATTCTTTCTTCTTTCTTAGGAAATTGTTTAGAATCAGAGATTATTTGTTTACACAAGCTTCACACTACAAGAGAAATGAACACTGGTAAACAGGTAAAAGAGTTAAGTTCCATGCTAACAAATAAGGCAATCTTGTTGACTGAAAGGCATAGCCTTATTAAATACCTGTAATTAAATAAAATGTATAGTACCTCATTAAGACAGAAAAAAAACACTGTATAAGGCATATACATGATTAATTTAAAAGGAAAGGTTGATGCTTATGCTCTCTCTACATGTGCTTTCTGTAGCTTTCCCAAACATGGCACATGCCTGAACTTTCTATAGCTTTCCCTAACATGGCACCGACATGAATTTTCTGAAGCTTTTCCAAACATGATACATACCAGAGCTTTTCTGTAGTGTTCTAAAAGTGGCACAGATTTCAGTAGCTTTCCCAAACATGGCACATACCTGAGCTTTCTGTTGCTTTCACAAACAAGGTACATACCTGTGCTTTCTGTAGTAGGAGCTCTAATCCTGCGAGTATCTTCATGACAGGACAGGTGATTGGAAAGCTTTTTATACGATCAACAATCTCACAGAGCTACAAAGACAAGAAGAAAAATTAAAACTGAGGTCAAACATCCCAGTACTGATAGTAGGAGTATTTCTCTAGTGTTCAAACAGTAATATAAATTAAATTGGATGATTGGTTCCTATAGCTCAACTGGACTGCCATCAAATTGTAATTGACAATCTAAACAATCCTATTTCACACACAATATATGTCTGAAAACTCTACCTGGAGCTTTTAAACAACTACATGTACTTTGGACTTCATCAGCAGACTGGTTGTTTTGTTATTGCTGGCTAACATCCAAAGATCCATGTAAAGCCTTTATATACTGTGTGTGAAATAGACAAGTTGAAATAGTGAATAATAATGAACAACACCCAACAGTTGTGTTCCTATCAGAATATATGGACCATTGAACTATGAACTGAATTAAGTGGACCTCACTAAAATTAACCATTATCCATTGATTGGTAAACTGTTTCTTATGCTCAGTCTTTTGGTTTTCTCCAAGACACTTGCGCATGCATTCATGAGAATCATGTTGATGAGACTTATATACAGAAATGTTTGATTTGTTTTTTGTTGCATCACACTGACACAATTATGGTAATTTTGTCCAGGTCCAGGTAATTATTGGTGGGAGGAAGACCCCAGACGTATGTCCGGGTAGAACCTCCTGCGCAAAAAAGGTAAGCTGGAAAACCTTCTCAAATAAAAGATCTCAGTGCAACAGGGATTTGAAGCCACCTGATGAGGGGTTGAGGAGTTACAAGGCACCGACTCTTATCACTCTTCCCCAGACACAGCTTTGCAGAAGTGAATACCCACAATACTTGATTTTGCTAAGATTTCAATTTTCTTAATTATTTATACAAATTAAACCAGGAGCTTAGAGCAATTACTGATTTAAGAGTGTTAGATTTAAGATTTAAGCTTAATAGTAATTAGAATCAGCATCCCATGTTTTAATACAAAGAGCATGCCCAATCTTCTCAACACATTTGAAATCACTTGTATGTTTACCAATCAAGCAGCACACAAATTCCTTTTTTCGAAATGGGATAATCATTCTAAATAAAAAAATAATGACATAACAGTAAAAAAAATGTTAATTAAAACTCTAAATGAGGACATACGACTGTTTATAAATATAAAAATAACACAATGAAGCATTAATTTCAAGGTACATGTACCTATGTATTGAACATATACTCTTGGCACAGTTGTAATTTCAAATGGTCTAGTGTAAATATAATGCTAAATATTACTGATATTCTATCACAGTAAAGGCAGATCTATATCTTCTTAAAGATGACTAAAGAAGTTCGTTGGACTTTTAACCTAAAACAAAATCCTTTATTTTGGAAGTACCTGTTTTAGTGTAGGGTGATCTGGCCACTCCCTCTGGAGCTCTCCAACTCGGGAGAGGACATTCTGTAGTACTGGCATACACTGGATCACCTGAGGAACATTGGCATCATGGTAGATGTCATATACTTCTGGTGGAGACAATAGATCAGACTGTTCCTGTGAAACAATATAGGTAGAAAGCATTTAGACACGTTCTAAATCTCTAAGCAAATGTGAACTTCGCTGACTATTGAGAAAAAAAAGACAAGACAGTGTTTTTGTTTCCTTTTTTTTTCATTTAGTTGCACTGATATAATTATGATCATATTGGCCATTTCCTGCTAATTCTGGTTGGAGAAAAACCCTAAACTTATGTCTGAGTAAAACCACCAATACAGAGCAGGTAAGCTGGCAAACCTCCCCACATGAAAGTTGTCTCTCAGAGCAGGACCCGAACCCATGGCGTAGGGGTTGAGTAGTTACAAGTCTGCAGCCCCAGCTGCTTGGCTTCTAGCATCCCCTACATTAGTAAAAAAAATGACCTTATATAGTTTTCATGAGTAAAAAAATACATGTGTAGTGTGAAACAGAACAGACCTGCATACGTATTCCCAGCTAGCGATGAGTTTTTAACTACATTTCTCTTTATGAAAAGAAAAGGCATATTTATATCTAAAACAAGTAACCTGCATATATTTTTTGCCTCTTTTAAATCTTTATTGACGTTTTGGCTCAATCGGCCTTTTTCACAAAATTTATTAAAGACCTTAAAGAGATTGTTTTATGAAGTACACTCCCTATCAGAATACATGTAATATTTAATGAGGATATATTTTTCTGACAAGCAGAGACAATTATAAGACATGTGTAGTATTGTTGAACTATAGAAACTTAATAAGCACTACTAACTGAGCGGGACAGTATCCTAACTTACCTGCATGCTTGCCTGGTTGATGTACAGTTGTTGGACAGCTGCCACAGTGAGATGCCCTCCCAGGAGGTGAGGTACAATACTGCTACCTGCAATCAGGAAGACATGATGTTAACATGTCTCTGTCATTTTTACTCGACTCTTCTACAAATGTACAGCTCTACATTTCCAGTGGAAGTTTTGTGTTTTATTACAACACAGGCTTCAATCATACTTTTTGCAAGATGAGGCAGCAGCATTTAAGAAAGACATAAAACAAGAAATGAGTAAAAAAATTTCAGGGTTTTTTCCCCTATAAAATTAAAAACCATAATTTAATCAGGAATATTTAAGAGCAACTACTGAAACATTGCTTTAAGGACCATGAGTCCTCTCTCATAAGAGAATACACAAGAGTAATGATAAAACTCCAAACATAAGCACTTACTCAACACCTCAGCCAGTTGTTTACAAAGAATAGACCCAGCACTATACATGTAAAGAAGAGGCTGGGCCCAGTCAGAGAGCAGCTGGGGACCAACTGATGTAGGGCTGTAGTAATCTGTGTGTACCAGATGCTTCCAAAGCTGCTGGTGAACCCAGCTGATCTGAGTCATTTGAATGTCTGTCATATCAACAATCAAATCTTGAGTCAAGGCATCATCTGTATGATCTACATCTGCACTGTCATCTAAAGTTGTAGCATCTACAAGGTCCTGATATTCCTGTAAGAAACAAAAAATAACTTTAAATACAGCACAGTGATGCAATAATGACTGTTACAGTAATGATCACTATTTCTGTTACACAAAGACCCCCCATCAAATTATTCTTTAAAGTTCAACAAATGCACAGCAGAGGGGAAGATGGTAAAAGCTCTTTTCATGCCAAATATCAATGAGAACTTATGAGTATAAACCATTTATTTCCAACTGATAAAGTCTTCCATGCATCTTGGGCCAATCAGAGATTGGGGAGAAGACAAAGGAATCTATATCAACTTAGCCTTTATGTTGAATGATATCATGAGAAATACCAAGCAGCCAGTGAAATGCATGTTTAGGTATGGCAAAACAAATAGGTTTGGAACCAGCAAGACATTTTACTTCTTTTCCAAGAAATCTTTTGCAATATTGGCATGTGATATCAATACTCAAATCTGTTACCTTTGGAAACTCAGGGAAACTGCTACGGAATTCTGCTTCCTCTCTTTCCTCAGTTGACCTCTCATCACCATGGATACAATCCTTGAACCTGTACAGGCTAGCCTCTTGTTCCTCCTTGTCCTTCTTTGCTTGTTCCTGTTGCTGCCAAGACAACACAAAGGTCTCCAGAATGTGGGTCAAGGTCATGGTAAGCTGCTCATCAAGGTGACCTCTGACCTTGGCCTCATTCTTTATATGCAGGAGAGAGCCAAGAAGAATACTACAAAGGAAGTGAAAGATAATATTTGAAAAAACATTTGTTTGTTTGTTTATTGGGTTTATCGTCCCACCAACAACAAAAGAAGAACAAAAAAAACACATTTGGTTCTGATGGGGATTTAAATAATTACAAAGGATAAAGTGATTACTCATTATCAAAAGGAGAAGCCATGACCAAGCAAATCAACTGACAACATACTTATACTTTTCTTTCAAACTCATATAATAGTCTGCTGTATGCTTTCGATGTTAATTATTTATAGTTATGACTTTTTATGATATTCAGTGAATTTCTTAAGATTTCACAATTAAAATAGAGTTCAAGTTGGATGTTTGACAGAAAAAAGCAGATAAACAAACAATTACTGCAATTTACAATAGTGCTACCAAATTTTTTTCCAGGTCAATTAATTATCTTAGATATTTGTAAACTATTTACAAATATGTGGTTTAAGAATTTTTACAAAGATGTTGCCATTAAATATCCTTTTCAATACATTGAGTCAAATTACTTTTTATCTGCAGCTATATTTTTGTTCCAAATTTGTGGTTGTCATTCCATCATATCCACATGGTAAAAAGTATTTCCACAAAATTCCCAACTTAAATAACATTTTAGTCATAATCTAAATCCAAATAAAAAAGAACAACAATTTCTAAACTGTTCTTAAACAAAAGGTTATTTTTATAAATAAAAGTAATCTTCTGATAATTAGCAAAAGCCATTGTTTTGTTAAAACAATTCCTGATGACAAAGGTATAGGACATTCATTTAAATTTTTGGAAAAAAATCTGTAGTTAACCCTTTCATTCATAGTTCATCTGTAATATTGAAAATTCACCTGACTTGGTTGTTTTTCTTTAAAAGAGATAGAAGGATTTTAATAAATGTATTTTCAACTTGTAACAAAAGATTTAAGCAAAATCAGTCTACACATAAACCCTTAGTCATGCAGATTTTGCTAATAATTTTGAATGGTTTGTAAAGGCATAAAATGGCTTACACATGCAGGAAACGGTTAAACTAAAGATATGTTTTTTTACATGCCTGTTAGAAACAATGGCCATCTCGTTATCTCCATCTGTTTGACGACCTTGCATGGCTACCTTGATGAGATCAGTGGCAAGGTCAGAGGTCAAGGTTGCTGCCAAGGTCACACACGATGGGTTGAGGGCAGATATGGTTGGGAACCTCCCGACAGAAATCACCAACTTCTCAAAGGAAGTCTTCCTTTCCTGATGGTTGAAAATGCATATTTTATATCTAAGTGGGCCTTGCATTTTTCCATAGGATATGTTCAACAATAATGTAAATTATATATTTACACACACACTGCTGAAAGATCCCATAGTATAACTAAATATGCAAATCTAGGTAATAAAAAAAAAAAGTATTGGAAAAATTAGCTTAGTATTTGAAACCTGCAGTAAACATTGGTAAATACAATAAACCAAAAACAACAATGAAATAATAGCTATACCACATTTCAGCTGGAACAATTTCAAATCTCATACTTATTAAAAATAAGAATTTTCAACAATAAATGACAATAATTGATTCAAAGCAATTGAAAACAACAAGAGCTGTCAGCAGACAACATGCTTCATTTTTCTCGCCGTTGGACTTTAACAAAAATATTAAACAATACTAAAACAACATTAGGGACATGGCAATTGATCCCTACATTAGTTTTAAGAATGCATGGGAAAAAAAATTGGTTGAACTGAGGCAATTTGTATTTGACAGTTCATTTAACTTATCAGAACAAATCTCATCAGCAGCCAAGTTAAATAGACCATAACAGTTATTTGGTTACTATGGCAACAATAACATGATGCCAAGGTCCCAATTTAAGTTGCGCCCAATTAGAACATTCATGTCACTAAATTCTTGAACTGTCAATTCTCAGGCATTTCTTTAAGGATACAAGAAAGAAAAAATGTCACTGGAATAGTTATACACTGCCAAAGATGCAACGTCCTTAAACTTGATCTTTAATATGCCCATTCTTAAGGGTTGCCTTTGTAAATGTGATATATACCACCAGGTTCAAGTGTACGCCAGTAAGGTGGTGCTGTTTGATTGGAGTACTGTAAATAAAATGAACATTATGGCTACAAGACAGAAACTGGACAGACATAAGCATAGATGGATTGACAGTGCGATTGTTATATGTCATCGCTCAGGGGATAGAAAGATAAAACAAGATACTTCTTTCTTTGAAAAACTACATGTCTACTTGCCTTGAATGATCGGCTATCCTTGACCAGTTTACAAAGCTGGAGATGCTGCTTCACATGACAGTAGACCAGGTGCATCCCATGTACCACCTGCAATCAATGGATTTATATAAACACAGAAAAAACAAAAATTATTATTACTTTTTTTTCCTTATTTTATTGTGCCTTCAAACATATAGAACTTAACCCAAACTTGTGAATTAAAATTATTTACTGAGCATGTGATGTACATCACATGATAAATTAAAATGTTAAATTGCCGTCAAATACTATATTTTTTACAATTTTAGACATATAATTATGACCATTCAAAATGGCAACTTTTAGGATTGATTTATTGCATGAAAAGATTTTTAAGGAAAAGCAAGTCTTTTTCTCTCTCTCTCTCCCTCCCTCCCCAGACTTAAACCCACATGGTGAGGGTCGGTGGAGTAACAATTCAGTGACACTAACCACTCAGCCATGGGCTCCTCTTAGACTATTTAGAATGCATTGTCTTAGGTAGCTTTTACCTGAGTACGTCTTTTAGCAAGAAAGTTAACTATAATAAATGTTGCTGTTTTTTTTTTTAAATACATTGCAGCGACCTATTATGATCATTATAGCAACATCCAGCTATTTGGTGTAGCAAGACCCCAGACAAATGTCTGGGTAGAAGCATCGGTGCACTGCAAGTCAGCTGGAAGACCTTCCCATATTAAGTCCTTCACCCTGACTGGGACTGGAACCCATTCGGTGAGAGGCTAAGCAGTCAGAGGAGTTACAAATCTGTAACTCTACTACTACGTCATGGCGCCCCTAACTATAATAAAGAAAACCTCAACTGTACTTTTTGGTGTTAAATTTATATATTTATATATTTATATATATATATATATATATATATATATCAAATCAATTTTTTGACCTATGCAGATATGGTCATAACTTGCCCCATGTGTATACCAACCTGACTGACAGCTGCAATAAAAGGTTGTACAACATCTCTGTACAGGGGATATTCTTTTTGCAGCATGTCAAGGAATCTCTCCTGTGACATCACCCATAATTCAATTTCCTGCAGGACAGTGCCATCAGTTCCATGGCGACGAAGACATTGGTGGCATCGTTTGATCAGCTGATGGACCGTAGTGAGTGAGCCAACACTGGACATGTAGTTCTGGACATCACTCAGTAACCTCGGGTACTGGAATATAGATCAATAAAAGATGACAAGCACATAATAAAAAGTTTTCAGCTAGAGAAGATCTGAAGAATTATAAAAAGGAAGTTAATTGCAGTTCAACAGCTTAAAATGTTTTTCTTTATACAAGATTTACCTTTCCTCAATAAATGACTTTGCCCTACAAGCTTTGCTGACAGTGTATTAAATCTATTTACATACCTTCCCAATTGGGAAATAAGTAATCTCCTAGATAATTGAGAAAACTGAAGAATCATGACTATAAACTACAATATTAATTTAGTTAAACAGTTCAATATCCATCTGTAATTGGCCATACAATCAAATCCCTTTCAAACATGGTGTTACAATAGACTGCAGAAAACATTGTGATATGTATTGAAAAAAATTCAAGCCTGATCAAGTTAGTATTTATGAAAAATTGGTAGCCTAGTCTGAAATTGGGTAGTTAAGGCTGTCTAACTTTCACTGCGGAAATTTAAAAGATTTACTCAGAACAACACTGTATTTTCATCATATTGGGACGTAGCCAGTAAAATAGGGCAAAAATCACTGGATGAGACACTTACGTTTTCAATTTTGATGCTTGAATATGGAATTGGTTAATTGGTTCAGCATGAGAGAAAGGTTCGCCTTGGCACAGCACTTACAATACTTTTCAACATGCGGTAATGGAAAATCTTTCAGTGGTATTTTTTTATTGCCAAAGCAAAATCAAAGCCCATTATAAACTAGAACTCTGCGAGTCGGATGTGTCGCCTGACGAAAATTTTGTAAGTCGACATAAAAAATGTTAATTAGTTTTTTGTTGTACAGATATTAGCGATGTATTTGCAAAAAATTCACATACAAAATAACCTTTTAATTGTCTCATTGCAAAAAACCTGCACACAAAAATCAATCAAATGGGAGTAACTAAAAAACGGAAGAAGGAAGAGTTACTCATCTTGTGCACTGTACTTTGAGTCATTACCAGAAACATGCATACCAAGTTTGGAGTCATTTGAACCTACAGTGACAAAGTTAGGCTCTGGACAAGAAATGCTCTAAAAAAATCAATCAAAGGGGATTAATTCAAAAACGGAACAAGGTAGAGTTACGGTTCTTGTGCCCTGCACTTCAAGTCATTGCCAGAAACATGCATACCAAGTTTGGAGTCATTTGGACCTATGGTGACAAAGTTAGGCTCCGGACAAGAAATGCTCTGTAAAATCAATCAAGGGGAATAACTAAAAAACAGAAGAAGGTAGAGTTGCCCATTTTGTGAACTGTACTTTGAGTCATTGCCAGAAACATGCATACCAAGTTTGGAGTCATTTGGACCTACAGTGACAAAGTTACACTCCGGACAAGAAATGCTCTATAAAAATCAATAAAAGGGGAATAATTCAAAAACGGAACAAGGTAGAGTTACGATTCTTGTGTGCTGCACTTCGAGTCATTGCCAGAAACATGCATACCAAGTTTGGAATCATTTGGACCTACGGTGACAAAGTTAGGCTCCGGACAAGAAATGCTCTGTAAAATCAATCAAA
Source organism: Sinonovacula constricta (assembly GCA_007844125.1). Lineage (NCBI taxonomy): Eukaryota > Metazoa > Mollusca > Bivalvia > Cardiida > Solecurtidae > Sinonovacula > Sinonovacula constricta. The sequence goes on along the minus strand of CM017556.1, from coordinate 25,886,407 downwards.
GGGGAATAACTAAAAAACAGAAGAAAGTAGAGTTACCGTTCTTGTGCACTGTACTTTGAGTCATTGCCAGAAACATGCATACCAAGTTTGGAGTCATTTGGACCTACGGTGACAAAGTTACACTCCAGACAAGAAATGCTCTATAAAAATCAATCAAAGGGGAATAATTCAAAAACGGAACAAGGTAGAGTTACAGTTCTTGTGCACTGCACTTCAAGTCAATGCCAGAAACATGCATACCGAGTTTGGAGTCATTTGGACCTAAGGTGACAAAGTTAGGCTCCGGACAAGGAAATCCGGATGCCGCCGCCGACAAAGTAATCCCTATATGTCGCCTTTTCAGGCGACACAAAAAATTGTTTTTCCTACCTGAGATGGAGTAGGTCTGAATGCCATCTGCTGCTGCAGCTCCTGTATCTGTTGAGTGATCTCATGTATCCTGACCACCAGGTGGCAGACACGAGGGTGGACCAGTCCACTGGGAAGGGTGGTCAACTCCTGGCCTGTAACCAGTCTGTGATGGGCAGACAACACCTCAAGCTCTGTCTTAGTTTCTTGTAGCTAAACAAAGAAAATGTCACATAAGAATTGTTACTTTCCTTAGACAGTTATTTACAAGCAAATTATAACATGATACAGTACTCATACCATCACAGACATCACCCATCCTTTTCTGAATGTTTTACCCCTCAGAGCAGATCATTCTTTAGATAATCGTGACTTCTTTAAAAAAACGAGCTTTTGCAGTTAAAACATTTCCAGAAATATATCTAAACATATTCCTTTTTCTTACCTCTTCGGTGAGAAGTTTCAGTTTGATGGCCGTCTTCTCCACTGGATCTACAGGACCTGCTGGCGTTAGCAGTTCCACATTCATATGACCTAGATGCACCCAAGCCTCTCCAAGGGTTGCTAGGTTACCTGTGGTGTCTATTGCAAGGCTTTGGACAGCCTCTATGCAGGCTTTAAACCGTGTGGGATTCAGGATCTGGGATGAACTCACAAGCTGCTCCAGTTGTGATAGGGTGCTGGCAGAAGTTAGATCTGTCTCACCCAAGAGCTTGGTGAAAATTTCTTTGGCATCAGATTCCAAAAGAGGACTTAAGCAATGAAGAGTTTTCATCCAAAGCTGACAAAAGCTTGTTTTGTCCAGGTAACTAAAACAGTAAACACAAAAGTTCAACGGTCACCCCTGAACAGGCTATGGTTATTCAAAAGCTATTAACAAGAATTGTTATTTAATAACGACTGCAGGCTAAGGTAGCAAGACATTTTGCTACAGACCTGGCAGGAAATAGTGAAGATAGCAGTAGAAACTGGCTTATATGGACGTCATTGACCGAAGCCTAATCAACCTATGCTTAGCTGGTTCAAAGTTAAGATAAAATGTTGCCATTAATAAGGTACATTGGTGAAATGGAAATTGTCTCCCTTGTTACAATGTAGTAAAAATATCCAAGGAATTCCAAACAGTAGGTAGGTCCTTTTAGTTGGAATTCTTGGACTTTGTCATCTGTTCTATTGTACATATTGCAATTACAAACAGTGAAGTTTCTTACTTTCGCATAAATATAAGGTTAAAATTCATTTAAATACTTATAGAGATATGTTATTACAAAAAGAAAATGAATGTGTTTGTTGGTGATGGCAAACCTGGGTATTACAAGAAAGGCAGAAAAGTCAAAATACACTCAAAAGAGCACAAGCATAAAACCCAAGAAAAACAAATGAAAGGACCTTCTGACATGTAGAGATTATTCATGGGAGACTATTCATTGAAGTCTCAATCCCAACAAGTCCTTAAAACTAAGTAATTGATTCACTTTACTTTTTGTTTCTTTATATCTTTTATGTAATGACAATTGTAAAACATTTGGAATAATATATGACCAAATGTTGCAATAACTTGTTTAGCTCAAACGATATACAGTTCTTTCAAATGAAAATATATTTTGGAGTAGGTTTTGTGTTTGTTGTGGAGGGTGGATCATTTTCCAAACAACTGTTTAGTCATCTTGAGGTAATTAAATGTATTTGATCGAAAAAACAAAGCAATGCATATCTTGTTTAAAGAACACAAGATTTGTTTTATTTGACATTCAAAAGCACTTACTATGTCTGTCTTTTCTTACTGTTGTAGAATGGTGCATGAGCCCAAATATGGCGGGAAATGTGGTTAAGTTGAGTGAGCTCCTCCTTGTAGGTTTTCAGTGATGAGTTCAGTTTAGTGTTAGCTGGAGTTGCTATGGTGACACTGGTATCTGCACGTGACAGCAGCTCATACATAGTACATGCAAGTGTTGGCTGATGGAAAGATTTCTGAAAAACAACAACTGTGTTTAAGACTGGACAGTGGTTAATAATTATTTCATGAATATAAATGTTCCTTTGCATAGAGTTGTTAATCCATAACTTGGTTTCGATTGTTAATTATCTATTAAATTTATTTCTAGACATAGCTAGTTGATCTGAGTCTAGACTTTTTGCCTAGGCATCGGCCTCATAAATCCTGCTTTGCATGTTGAGAGTTTGGTAGTGAATAAAAATTATCATCATTGACAATAAATGCTCACCCAGATATTGATAGAGCCCTAAGATGAAAGTGGATATATTTCACCAAAAAGTGCACAGAGAGCCCAACAAACTGACTCTAGTATGGTCCCAAACACTTAGAACCTAGTGGCATAATAAAGGCATTTCAAATCAACTTACCTGGGACCTTTGAACATCTTCCATGGGTTGGGAAGTGTCACTCCAGTTCAGCCAGAGTTCAGGGGAGGCCACTGCAGGTGACTTCCTCAGTAACTCCAGTATACAGCCCAGTAACATTTGCTCAGGGGCCTGGTGAAAAGAAGTTTAACACTTTGCCTACCATGTTTTGATAATAATACATTTTTTCTCACAGCATTTGGCATGAACAGTTTAATATATTTATGCTGCAAGGAATTTTTCACTTTTTGGGACCGAACGGGACAAAAGCTCACATTCAGCAAAGTACACTAATCAATAAACTATGTTGAAGTTTAGATGCTAACTCTGAGTTATTGGCTCAAAATTTCCTGCAAAGGTAACTAGATGAACTTCTGAACTAACATAAACAGATCACAGCTGCTGCTAGAATGTACTGTATTTTTAGTTATCAGTTAACATTAAATGATATCACACCAGGTCATATTATCCAAACACTGGCAAGTCAGCCAATGATCTATCCTTATATTTGCTCTATAAAAAATGATAATCAAAAGATTTACACAACTACCCTTTTGTAGAAATTTAGCAGCTCATGCCCTGGGTCTTGAAACCCCAAGCATTCACTTGTCACTAAAATATTGCATTTCCAGTGCAGATGAGCAAGAATATTATAATGGTGGTCTAATACTTCAATGCCTTATGCAAGATTTTATTTTTTTCTATCCAACCCTTTGCTTATACAATGTAACAATTTCCTTCAGTGACATCATGATAAGGTTCACTTGAGAATTATGGGACATGTTGCAATTTGACCTTTATTCAATGCTGGCTCACATCAGTAAGTAGGACAAAATGAGGCCAGACAGCTACAGTGCAATGAAAAAAACAACATCACTTGTATTTTAACAATCTACCTTTTTGTTTTCTGCAGATATGAAGAGCTCGATGACCTTGGCATCCACCGTGGTGTATTGACACAGAAAGTCTATGAACGTTGACAATGTGTCGCTATCAGCTGCAGACCTGTTGACAATTTCCCATCCTTCAATGGTTGACAAGTACTCAAACAAGGGCCATAACTGCACAAAGTCTAATGGGAGAGTTTCCTTGAATGGTATGTCCTCTGTTTTCACTGGTTGAATCATCTGACCCTCTTCCATGGGTTCAGAAGTTATTTCCAACTGGGATACGAGTCTGTTCTTCTTCAGAATCTCACGAAATGATTCCAAAGCTGCTTCTGCCGATTCTGAAAAAAACCCAAAGAAATGTCACTCCAATAGACAAATATCCCTGAAGATGCAGTGACCTTAAATATGACATTAACCATGAAGGTAGCCCTTGCAAATATGATGTGGGACACACCTTTATATGTATATTAATAAGATGGTGAAGATCGATTGAAGTGCTATAATGATATCAAACATATGACTGAGACACAACCACCACGAAGATGAATGTACAGATGGATGTAGAGACAATGAGATTACTTAATTCAGCACCAAGAGGGCGTAAAAATGATACATGTGATGATGTAATAAGAAACATTTTCTCGACAGGATTTGGTAAAGTTTTATAAAAACTGAGAGCAAAAATATTATTAGTGAATGCAAGTTTGAGCCAATGATAAACTATAATATAATTAAACTACATAATAAAACCCTATGAATAGTACACAAGTATGCAGATATATAATAATACAGAAAATGATATTGTGAATGGTAAACATGTAAAGATTGGTTATGAATCAACCTCAAGGTGATCAAGTCTCTACTATAGACTGTTATTTGGAGACCATACTGTACTAACCAGTTTTTTTTTCTGTAAGTCAATTTAATAGCATATTGGTCATACTTTGAATGGTTCAATTATATTTCTTCGAAGTTAGGAAAGAAAAATACCCAAAAACTGGGGACAAAAAGATATGCTTATTAAATACCAAAACAAAATGTGCAAGAATTTTAAATTTGGTGCACGCTACATAATGGAAGAGAATCTGTCCTTGGTTTGTTTATGAGCTAGATTTTGCAAGAATATTATAAAATTTAATATTCCAAATACAGGACATTTTAGCAACTTTCTAAAAACAATCACTTTTGGCAGAAAAATTCCCAAAAGTCATGGTTACAGGCCTTCTCACAATTATGTAATAGGCCTACCAACCTACCTATCGCAGCTGTATCTTCTTGCGAGGCTACATCTGCCACAACTCTATACATATCCAGCAGACACTGGCGATGCTCTGTCATGACCTTCACTTTTTTGCACTGGGAGGCATCCATTTTGTTTCCATGACAACAGAGTACCCTAAGAAGCTCCAATGCCTGCACATTGAGACTGGCTACTGTCTCATCACAGAAGGGGCTGGGGTGACCGACTGACTGAAGGAAAGTGATGAACCGCCTCCAGTGGGAGTCGTCACTGCCCAACAGACTGTCCAGGACATCAATAATAGTGCTGAACTTGGTGGATTCACCACTGTGAAAGAAGTGAAAAATGTTGACCATTATTATGCTAAATTTTAAGATAACATACAAATTAATAGTTTTTCTGGTAAAAATAACTACATGAAATATGTATTGAAAGGGAATTTTGTTTTGTTGGGTTTATCGTCCCACCAACAATATTTCAGTTAAGTAGAGATGGTGTACACTAGAAGCAGATATAGTGCTGCCTTTACTGTGTATAGCATGCTGTGAACACCTGACATGTTACCACACCCAGTCACATTATCCTGATACCGGGCCAACCAGTCATGGAACTACCCTTGTATTTACTTGAGCATTAGCAAGGGAGTATACCACTACCATTTTTTATGACTTTGGTATGTCGCGGTTCGGGTTTGAACCCAAGGCCTTGGTACCTGGTAAGGGAGTCAGGCAAAAAGTGCAGTTCCTGATCAGACAGCTTTCAGTAAAAGCCCACTGATCTAGATCCACAATACTTGCCAAAGCCTAATCAATTTGCGCTCAGCAGGTTAAGAGTTGACCTATATTGCTTATGTAAAGAATATGCTGACTTGTATCGTTTCCATTGCATGTTCAGATACTGAAGTGACTTACCTATCTGTCTGAGTCAAGAGGTCCAATGTGTGAGTCTGGAACCACTTCCAGAAAAGTTGAAGCCTGGGACCAGCCTCAACTCCAGAGGTCAAGGTCATTGTAGCTTCCTGCAGTAGGTATGGGAACCATCCAAAACCTGACAGCACCTGGCAACAAGAAAATATACACATGTTAATTAATGGTGAATATCAAATTAATTATAATATTTTTATGAAAGTATTAACCATTATCTATAAAGGTCAGCCTCAAAATCAGTGATCACTGTCTAGATTGATTCATGCAGTAGGTACGGGAACCATCCTGGACTGGACAGAAACTGTAGACATGATGTAAGTTCCAATATATTTATAATAAATTTAATTTACAATCCTTATCTGGAAAGGTCAAACTCACGCCAAAGGTCAAGGTAACTGCAGCTTCCTGTGGTAGGTAGAAAAAAACCTTTCAAGACCAGAGTTAACACCTGCGGAAAGGTCAAAAGACTAAACATTTTATGTAGATTGTTTTTTTCTTTGCTATGTTATATTAACATTGTAATTATGTCTCTCAACTCTAGTGATAAACTTCCTGTTGTAGGTAAGGGAACAGAATCAAACCAGATAGCACCTGTATTGACAATTAATATGTTTGCTTTATTTTGCTCTATTTTAATTCTTATCTAAAAAGGCCAACTTTTACTTCAAAGGTCAAGGTCATATCCATATTCTATATAATATGAACTATTCTAGTCCAGACAGCACATGCAGATGGTAAAAATACACAAAACTGATTATACAATTGATATTATAATCAATACTCTGCTTTTAGTTCATAGCTCCAAAGGTCAAGGTCACTCTATCATTCTGCAGCAGGTATTGATACAAAAAGACCTTTTTTCATTGAGACAGGTGATGAGTTTGACCAAATTAATACTTAATTAATGTGAAAGAAATAATTCCTTTTTTAACATTAAATATCAGAGGTTAGTGTCATGTTGGGCCGTCACCGATTCGGCCAATATTGATATATCGATACATATTTTAAAATAGCGATATATCGATACGCATTTCAAAATATCGATATATCAGCGGGAAAAAAAATAGAAAGAAAAAAGTTTAAAAAAATTGTTAAAATCAACATTTTTCGTCAACCGGAAGTCTACAGATTGTTGTATGAAAGGGAGGGAACTGTTGTAAAGTACTACCATTGACAGCGTTCAAAAATTAGACAATTCTTAAAAAAACTTCCAAGTGCTTAACATATCATTAACAATTTGACGATGTTGTATTAAAGATAAGAGACAGTTGCAAGATCATGAATTTATCAATTTGTAAAAGAAATTAACAAAATACTCTATTTTTCTGTTAAAATTTAAAAATTTTGTGTCCAATTGAGTAGTGGGGCGGGCATCAATTGGAGTTCCCTAGACTTTCCAAAATGGCCATCGACTATCTTCGTGTACCTGCAACTAGAGTGCCTTCAGAACGTGTGTTCTTTATAGCAAGAAACATCATTTAAAAAAAACAAACACGATCATAGCTCACTACAGAAAACGCAGACATGCTGGTGTTCTTATACCACAACTATCGTCAGCTCAAGTTATAAGTCAGCTTATATGTTTTAAGTGGGGGAAGATTGTTTATGACTTATGCTAAAGGGGGGTTGTACATAATGGAAAAATGTTTCTAAACAGTATTATACTATGCTTGCATACACATGACAATGTGAATGTCTTTACATTGTAACACTATCATATAAGTTTATGACTTGATGTACCTGACTGGTGACATTTTACTTCTGATGTTTACGTAAATGTTTTTATTATTTTGTTTATTTCGTTTTCATCTTTGGATAAGTTATAAAAAATTAAAAACTATTTTTCAACATTTAATTTGAAAATAACTGTTGAATATCATTCTTTAAGTACAAGAATGTTAGTGGAAAATATATTAAACAAGAACACTATGCATAAGTTTACACAAAATGTGCATTCTAGGCAGTAATTAAATAAGAATTACAATTTCTCCAATTTCCCTTCGATATGTCGATATATCGACGATATATTTCTTTCGATATATCGATATCATCGATACGCTTTTTGACGTATCAATGACAGCACTAGTGTCATGTTGACTTCCAGAAGCAGAAGCAAAATTATATGACAATTCCTGCAGTAAGAAAAAAGCAGTCAAACTTTACAAAATGATGAAATGAACACAATTCAAATCAATATTATTAAGTGAAATACATTCATTTTCAACAGAGGAAAATATGTTTCTTGTACAATAATTTACAAGAGGATCTAACAAAAACAAAGAATAAATTTAAAATAATTTGCAAGGCAATATGAGAAATTGAATATACATGTAGATGTTATCCCCTGTGGGAACATTATATTTGCAATAAAAGACTGTATTCTTGTTTTAAAAATGATAAAAATTTAATTTTCTAGCCTTTGCATAAATGGCAAACTTCTTCTCTTCATCAAATGCTCTGGTAAATATACTCAAGAAACAAAAACTTTATTACATTAATTGATTTTCGTTTTCTCTTAGACATGTTTTCATTTACAGACTGGTAATATAACATACCGGTATATCGATCAGATGGCCTAGAATACAAACAAAGTCTAGATGAAGGCAGAGCGGTGTAACCAATTGTCTGCAAATACGTAACGTCTTTTTTAAAAGAGTGATAAAAGTAAGAATTGGATGTACATATACTTATTGCACTGATAATATAATGTTAAAGGAGCTTCTTGGTCTAATGGTAAAGAAATCTGACCCTGGATCTGAGTGTCTAAGGTTTCAAATCCAAAACCCAACTTTGGTCTTTGAGCAAGCCTTCTGCACACAGCTCCAAGTACATGTATAAACCGCCTGATGACTGGTTATACAAAGTCACAGGGGTTTGTAAATGCTGAAAATCCTTCCTCTCCATTTGACAATTCCCACTTTTTTGTTTATAAAGGGATGTTACTCTTACTATTCAAATACTACTTTCCTCCTCCCTTTTGGTTAGGTATTTGGTATTTTGGTAGTCACTGCAGAGAAATTCAGATTTCCCCCTTTGAAACTTTTGAGAATATTTGAGACTATAACATACACATGAAATTGTATCTTGATTGATTTGGATATAAGTAAGCTTAAGTACTTGAGGTTGTCTTAAAAATTATAAAAATTAAATACAAACGTGTAAACTTACAGTATTCTAAAAATTAACTATGTTTATTGTTAAGATACAAACACAGGTCTTTACCAACTTGCAATGGCATAAAGAGGGAATAGCAAATGAGATTTAAATTTTCTCATTGTCATCACTTCAGCATGGAGTTTGAAGGCAGGAAATTACCTTCTCCAATCATGTGAAGTAAGAACAGGAAATTCACGAACAGTTACAGTTAAGGAAAACCTACTTTGAAACCAAATAGAAGAATATGCAAGATATATAATTATAGCTTTGATCAAAGTAATCTACAATAAAGTAATAAATATACATTAGACTTAAATTGTTTGTTCTATACATCATTTATGGAATAAAGAAATTTCAAGAAAATAAGCCAGATTAAGTTCTTATATGAACAACTTAAAATTTAAAGTTTTACACACAGCCATAAACTTTAATGTTAGTGATAATGTGGGTTGTTTACTGTATGATCCCTTACATATTCTTTATTGCATGAATTACTAGGTGTCAATTTTGTAACTGCATGATTATGTATTTATTTCATAGTTAAATATTTGATTTTGAAAATACATGAGAGTTACAAGTTTTAGTATTTAAAATGACTTAAAATGAGACTGAAGGACATTATTCTGACAATGAATGACTTTTTAAATCGCTTTTGTTAGAAACATTTTGTTACATTTTACAAATCAAAATAAAATATAACTTAAAATATATATGAGAACTAAAAGAATGAAAGAAAGAAATAACAAAATGCATAAGAAATAACAAAATCAACCAACAAAGTAAGAAAGAAAACAAATAAAGATATATATATATATATATATATAAAAGAATAAAAAAGAACTGATAGGATAATTTCTGATATTTAGGATTGCTTAATTGGTATATTCACAACTATTTTCTTTACAAACTGTGAATGACTATGTTCAACCCCCAGATATAGCATACATACACTTGGATCTTGAACAATACCTGTGTGACAGACACATCATTACAGTCTGTGGCAGCCAGGCTTATCAGAAAACACATGCCCACACATGCTGGGTGGGGCAATAAATGGGGGGGGGGGGGGTCACTTATTTAAGGGTTTTGAGATGCCTTTAAGACAGTGTCCCATAAACACATGTGATAAAACCTTTGTTTCTTATTAAATATTACAATAATATAAAACATAATATTACTATATCTTTGTATGCCTTTATTTTAAAAAGTTATATATAGCACTATTTTTTAAGTTATACATCTATCATTAGTATGTTTGTACATGTAATATTCTCAAATCCCAGGTGATTAAACCATAAACCTTATCACATAATAATAATGAAAACAAGAATGAACAATTTCATTTTTTTCCACTCGATTTCATTTTAACCCGTAAACTTCTGCTCCTTACTTAAGTGAAGGTATTCTCAGAGAAAGTCATAGTGAACAGTTTTTTTATAACAATTGTTTATCAAGCCATGGTTTTGATGTATGGACATGGTCAATTAATAGATAACCATAATTGTTTTTAAATACACAATCAATATAAAAGTTCTCTCAAGACTGATCATGGTCAATTAATAGATAACCATAATTGTTTTTAATACATAATCAATTGAAAGTTCTCTTAAGATTGATCATGGTCAATTAATAGATAACCATAATTGCTTTTAATACATAATCAATATGAAAGTTCTCTTAAGATTTATCTAAGTTTTCTGTCATAGCTATATCTCTACCCATTTCTTCAACCTCATCTGGCATTAATAATGGGCTAGATTGATACTTATCTGGAAAAGTGGACAAATAAGCTCAGAGTCGGCCAAGTAATGATGGTAACAAATTGGTGAACTGAACCAATCACGGTCTGTCTCAATTGATGAAGCAGTTTCACGCTGCATATTAGGGTCTCATCATACCTCATTACCATACAATCTATCATGGCAAGACAATAAACAACATCCTCCAAATAAGTATTCTATGCACTTGTATTATGAACTAAGTCATGTGTTTCAAATTTGGTTTTGTTTTAATTTTACTTTTCTTCTTTCATATATATATATTTTTGACATTTTGAGTGTTGTTTTCTATTGGTGCTGTAGTATGATAAACTGTCCGCAAAAAAAAAAATGTTCCATTAGGCCTTCTATCTCTTAGATCATACCTCATTTTCATACAAGCAATCAAGGCACAGATAGAAATAACCTCTAGGTAAGTCATATAAGCACCCACACCATTACAGTTTATGTCAAATGTTGTGCACTTGTATCTTTTTGTTGAATACTTAATCTCAAATGTTGTGCACTTGTTTTTTGTTTGTTTAATACTTTATCTCAAATGTTGTGCACTTGTATCTTTTTGTTAAATACTCTATCTCGAATGTCATGCACTTGTATCTTTTTGTTCTAAAACTTTATCTCAAATGTCATGTACTTGTATCTTTTTGTTCTAAAACTTTATCTCGAATGTCGTGCACTTGTATCTTTTTGTTTAATACTTTATCTCAAATGTTGTGCACTTGTATCTTTTTGTTTAATACCCTATCTCAAATGTCGTGTACTTGTACCTTTTTGTTTAATATTCTATCGCAAATGTTGTGCACTTGTATCTTTTTGTTAAATACTCTATCTCGAATGTCATGCACTTGTATCTTTTTGTTCTAAAACTTTATCTCGAATGTCATGCACTTGTATCTTTTTGTTCTAACACTTGATCTCGAATGTCGTGCACTTGCATCTTTTTGTTTAATACTTTATCTCAAATGTTGTGCACTTGTATCTTTTTGTTTAATACTCTATCTCAAATGTCGTGCACTTTATCTTTTTGTTAAATATTCTATCGCAAATGTCGTGCACTTGTATCTTTTTGTTTAATACTTTATCTCAAATGTTGTGCACTTGTATCTTTTTGTTTAATACTCTATCGCAAATGTCATGCACTTGTATCTTTTTGTTAATACTTTATCTCAAACGTTCTGAACTTGTATCTTTTTGTTTAATACTCTATCTCAAATGTCATTACTTGTATTTTCTTGTTTATTACTCTATCGCAAATGTCTGTTTCATTTTAATAGGCACTGTTTTGCTATCGGTCATGTTAAACTCTCTTTCACAAAATTAAATGTTCAACAATGATAATATGACCAAGGATTATAGACAAATAGTGCTGACTAATGATACTTACTAACAAAAACAAAGTGCCATTAACTCTTTAATGTAAACAGGTGTAGGGTGAAATGGAATTTGTCGGCATTTTTGCTGATACTGTGCAGCGACATTTCTTTATAGCACAGGGGCACTTGAGGAGGGCCCAGGGACTAAACCCGGCCGGTCCATTATATTGACACCAACAAGTCAGTCGTAATGTTGTCCCCTTAGCCCAGAGCATTAAGAGGGAAGCCACTACTACCAACTTTAAAGTCTCTGGTTTGAGCCGGTCGGGGTTTGAACCGGCTACCTCCCGATCTGCAAACCGAAGCTCTACCAATTGAGCTATTGCGGCCAGTCTAAACAGATCATAATGTGACAATGATATGTGTGTGCATATAGACTGTACACTTATAAATGCTATCAAGTTAAATCCAACCAATGGTAGCTGAGAAGCGCCTTAACTCATTTAAAATAAAACAATTCATTATGTCTCAACAATATGTGCAGCCAGGCTTAGAACTGACTTGTCCTGTGATCAATATCTTGTCGGAAAAAAAGCATGTATAAAATATTTTCAATAAATTTAACAAAGAACAGTAACAGTGTAAAATGAAGCAGGTCAATGATATGTGCAGCTTGTCTTTGTTCTTATCAGTTATGTAAAGTTTCATCAAAATCTAGCCAATGGTAGTCAAGAATTAGCAAGGATAAATCTTTTCTACAGACCGTCTCATTGACCAAGTAATAGTCAGATGGTAATCCAATATTAGACCCATATACATGTACTTTGTATATGGATTGGTGGTAACCAAACAAAAAATAACTGCACTAACAAAACCAAAGGCAATAGCAATAAGCAAATACACCAAAAACTAGGCAAGACCCAGTAACAAGGTTGTAGGACAGACCAGAGACTAAGTAAAGGTATTCAATATGATGATATATTCAGTCTGCTACACATACTAGATGTAAAGATTAGATGGAAATTCTGCCTCTTAACATCCAGGATGTATCTTGGCCTGTCTTCTAGTATTCTCCAGGGAGTGACTTTGTGCCATTTCTGAGCATAGAAACCTCAGCCAAAACATAGGAAGTTGGTCTGAACTTCAGCCCAAGATTTCAACATTCAAGTAAAAAAAATGGGACATAACCCAGCAACCTTGATGAAATGAATTTATGAGTTATCTGCCCTTTCATATTGGTTTCTGCTTTTGATAGTGATGAAGTATTTCTTAACAGTTTTCAAGAAATGAACCTTAACCATACATGTGAATTTTTTCTGAGGCCAAAGTGGGAGATTTTTTCACTTGCAAAGTGGGAGACTTGTTATTTTCATATTATCAAAAAAGGGAATTTTCTGTTTCCAGGTAGAGAGATTTCGAAAAATGTGCAAAACACAGCTCATTTGCAAATAAATTTGAACCTTAAAAGTGGGAGTCTCCCAAATGTATGCTTAATGAAAAAAAACACTCTTCCCTATGCTGAGAAGATTATCATGACAAGAGCTGCACTTTTTTTTCTAAATTAGAGCTAAAAGAATTAACATATTGTACAATGTTGCTAGTTACAAACCAAGTAAAAGTAGTTAAACACAGTGTATTTCTTAACCTTTTGACTGGCAGAAACTTTATTCAGCCATAAGGCAATGACTAAAAAGACAAAAAAACATCTTTTTTTAGCCCAGTGCAGGTAGAAAGCTTAAATGTCCTTGGCATTAACAAATCGGTTATTTTTTAATAGGACAAAAAGGATTTATTGATGAAATACATATTGTGATGCCTTAAAGCAGTGATCCATACATATGCAAAGTATTATTGACAAATAAAAAGTTATAGTATGATGCAAAATGCTCAAAGGAAGACGAAAGATTTGCCACCCAAGGTAAAATGTTAAACTTTGATGACATGTTTACTTGTCTAAAGACTGAAAACCTGTTTAGGAGGCTATTTTCCTGAGATTAGGTTCTTAGCATAGGAGGTCGCAGGTCTGACCCAAGGCAGTGACACCACAAAAGTTATTAAAAATAGAAATAGCAAAGTTCCCTTGCTAAGGCACAAGAAAAGATAACTGTGGTCTATCGGTGTCAGAACAATGTGACTGGCTGTGATATCATACCAGGCATTCACAGCATGTGATGGCAGGACTTCTGCTTCAAGCGGATACTATTTTCAAATAACTGAATAACTGTTGGTGAGACGATAAACCCAACAAATATTTTCCTAAAACTAGTATGCTGTAATGAAGTAACTTATGTTTAAATTAAATAAAATTCTCATAAATGTTTTCCAAATAACTTATTATAGCTTTCTTTTTCTTCTACTATTTAAAAAAAATATGAAATAATGCTTTTACAAAAATATGCACCCCAAACATTTTCTATAATTGTAATGGCCTTCCATTTTAAATGAATATGAGGGTATAAAAAGGTCTGTTTTCAGAAAACATTATTGAGTGGGTGGGGTAAGTAATTGTTACCTTTGCTGCCATGCTGTACTGGGTGACCTCCATGTGGGGTATGGTATCCAGGGCAACATTACAGAAAACAGGATACAGTGTGAGGAGATGTTGGATTGCTGGTTGTAGGCTGGACCTCCCTCTGGTCTTGTCTGCAACAAAAAGGTAATTAATGGAAACATGAAAAAGTGCATGACAAAAACACCTCTGGATACATCTGCAAGAAAATACTCAGAAAATTGCAAACTCCATCAGAAAGAAACCAAAGTTTCCCAGCAAAGGTTTTTACATAGAGGGTCACAAAGTGAATGAGTTTGCATTTATTCTATTAATTTTGATTTCTTATGTTACACATGCAGATATTTAAGTCAAAATATACTATTTCAAAAATATATTTTTATACAATAATGTTCTTTTACATTATATTTTCTTTGTGTGTTTTTTTTTTTTTAAATAAGATTTGAAGACACCATTGGTTTTCAGTACTTTTAACATTTTTCATTAAAGCTCCCTGTCTGAAGAAACACTCATTTTCTTATGCTAACAATATTTCGGCTTAAAAAAAAAATGAATGAGGAATTTTTAGAACATTTAAGTTAAAAGAAAGAGATACAGAATAATTGGAATGTTAATGAACATAAATCAAACAAATGCAATGAGTTGTGCTTCATTTGTTCAAGCTGGCCCCAACACAGTTCAGGGGAGTCTTAATCTCAAGAGATATAAAATATTGGAACAATAAAATTGAATCTTGCAAACTGGCTCTATTCCTCACATTTTGGCCAACATAATGCTCAAAACAATTAAGAATGTATTGAAAACATTAACCAAATCCCTATAATTTCAAATTTTAGTGCCTTTATCATTATTATTGTTAATTTTCTTGGGTAACCTTTTGTGCTTAATGGTTTGACTATAAGATAGTAAGAAAATTGTAAATTGTTCTCCAAATATGGCAGCTGTCTTCAAATTTTATTCTCCTGTTGCCAAGTTTATGAAATTGCAGCCGCATTCAATCGTGAACATTTCCATTTGCATGAGGGGTTTAGATGTAAATGTATTCTGTAAAATATTCTGTAAATATGTTAAGTTCTACATGATAAACTATAACGAGGAATAACATTTTTTTCCCCATATAAAATGGTTATTCCACATATAAACATTGAAATTTACTTTTAATTCACAACCAGCTGTAGCAGGAACATTTTGGTGAGAACATACAAAAGTATTTTTTGGTTATGTTGTTTATAAACTGAATTGTTTGGTCAGTTATTTAGGGTTACTTAGTTTGCCAGATGTCTCACAATGATGTGAATTTAAGTTACACTGTTTGTCTTTGAGAAAAATATGCTGGTACAAAGAGCAAGATTGATGCCCTCTGGAACAAGGTTTAAGTACACCAGTTGTACCTTCTGCCAACTGACCAATCCAAGACCATAGCTTTTTGTGTTCTTTTCTTTGTAGAGCTCGTCTTTATGTTTTGTGTCTCTGACATTCACTTGTGTGTGTGACATTGTCTAATGGTCATTCAAATTTAAATATTTGTGGTGAATCCTATAAGACCTTTTCATATTTTTTTTTTTGCAGTACAAATTCTTCACCTACTGGACTCAATACATGTGTTTGATTGGTTTATTACTTCAAAGTGATTTTTTTTTTAAATGATAATTGTTGTTGTTTTTTCAATGCTTTGTTTTCGAACATTTTCCATGTTCTTCTAGAAATTTGGATGGAAACAAGCACTTTGGTTTTATGGTAAGCTTAATCAAACATAAAGTGCCTCACACATATTGCCAAATTATCTTCATGACATGCTATCAAAATGCTGACAATTCTACATGTATATCTGCTTCAGTTGAACCCAAAATAAACACAACATATATCTTTGACCCAAAGACTTTTACAGACTTTAATTCTAGGAAAGAATCATTTATTCACATTTTCTCGTGAAACTTTCTTGTCACACCAGACAAACACATGTTGTTTATGTTATTTTTCCATTTAAAAACTGTCCTATTTTTCACTTGAAGTGTAACAATCAACCTAACATTCTAACATCAACCTAATATTCTAACCTTTCATTAATTTTTTCCTGATAAATAAACTTTCCTATTTTTCACTTTAGGTGTAACAGTCAACCGAACATTCTAACATCAACCTAATATTCTAACCTTTCATTAATTTTTCCTGATAAATACACTGTCCTATTTTTCACTTTACGTGTAACAATCAACCTAATATTCTAACATCAACCTAACATTCTAACCTTTCATTAATTTTTTCCTGCTTTCCTGATAAAGAAACTGTTCTATTTTTCACTTTACGTGTAACAATCAACCTAACATTCTAACATCAACCCAACATTCTAACATCAACCTAACATTCTAACATCAACCTAACATTCTAACATCAACCTAATATTCTAACATCAACCCAACATTCTAACATCAACCTAACATTCTAACATCAACCTAACATTCTAACATCAACCTAATATTCTAACCTTTTATCCATTATTTTCCTGATGGATAAAGAAACTTTCATAGTTTTCACTTTAGGTGTAACAGTCACCCTAATATTCTAACATCAACCCAACATTCTAACCTTTCATTCATTTTTTCCTGATAAAGAAACTGTCTCATTTTTCACTTTACGTTTAACAATCGGTCTAACATTCTAATATCAACCTAACATTCTAACCTTTCATCCATTTTTCCCTGTCTCTCTTGGTTGCCTCCGATAAACGAAACATTTATTCTAACAAGCAGCTAGCTGTGATCATCTCCAACAGGGCAGAAGAATTGAACTTGTACAAACATTATTGTATCTGTATCATAGACGGTGGAATTGTGAAAGAAGGCAGATAGAAATTCAATAGGATCAGGCAGAAACTGTGGAGAATATTTACAGAACACTGTCCAAAGGCTCTGTGGTAAACGGTATCAGAGAAGCAATCATCAGCTGACATCCCAATATAAGGACTTATGAGCTGTGATGTTCTAGTGAAATGACTGAACCTCATTCGTGAGTGTAAAGTTATTAAAAAGTAAGAACTAATATCTTTGGTGTCAATTTCAATCACTGCCATTGTGTTGTGATCTTTTTTTCTTTATGCTACCTGATTTGAACTGTCATTTGGTTTTACTGGCTAACTGTGTAAAAATTGTGTAAGTGTTATTGTTGGATTCCGTAAAAACTGTGACGAGTTTTTTTGTTTTTTTTATTTGACCTACCTTTTGGTTAGAATATTCAAGTGTGTAGAGTTTGTGTCAAGTTAGAAACATTTCTGTTTCTGTCTCCTGTTAAAACTTAAAATAGCAGATTCACTTAGAACAATCTGGATTGTGGCATTATATATACACATTTTTATTACCTGTTTCAAAACAATACTTTGTTGTTTTCGAAGGACACTGCTAACAGTGAGGAAGATTCAAATATTTTAGGATTGGATTTATATTTTAATCTATTGAAGGTTTCCACAAGAAAGTTTTCTTACTTTCAATTTGACATATTTTTTTTTCTTAAGCACCGATGTGTTATTCATGATAGATTGGACTTTGAGTACAAGATTTTCTTCTTTTATGACAGTCTTAAAACAAAATTTTACTAAAATTGTCTTTTATCATAATTTACTTTGATACATTTGGATAAACTACCTATCTTAACAATCTGGAATAAAGAAAATTTAAGATTGTGCAAAACCGACAAAAAAAACAAACTTATACCAATATACCTTTCTAAGTACATTATCTATTAACCAAAAACTAGATCATCATTTGATTGTACTAGCATGCACAGTTCTTATCTAGAATCTTAAATGTGTATTAAGCAAAAATTCCAGACTGTTTTCTATCGGATTTTACTAAAAATCTAAGCTAAAGCCTAAGAGAGACAAAAACATATTCCTGTGAGATATTATTCCGAGCCACAATAAGTCTGTGTACAGGAGTTTTTTTACAATAATACACTGAAGAGGAAGCAACAGGCGCAGTACATGGTACTTGAGTTGGACATAGCAGATCTTCTCTTCTTTAACTCGATTTTATTGGACTAGAATGTTAACTGTGTCAACTAAAGTAAATATGGTTTATAAGCGGTAATGAGTAAATTATGTATATAGCCTCTTACAGCAACATTATGTATGTATGACCTACTGATATACCTGCAGGTTCTTCATACTGCTAAGAATAATAACTCAAGTGACAAAAAACTGAGTTTTCATCAATCTTGATAAATACACTGCTTCAATAAAAAAATAATACCAGTGCTTTTGAGCAGTGGACACAGCAACAAGTGGAAATACAATAATACCATTGTATTTGAGCAGTGGACACAGTAACAAGTGAAAATACAACAATACCATTGCATTTGAGCAGTGGACACAGTAACGAGTGAAAATACAATAATACCATTGCATTTGAGCAGTGGACACAGTAACAAGTGGAAATACAATAATACCATTGCATTTGAGCAGTGGACACGGTAACGAGTGGAAATACAATAATACCATTGCATTTGAGCAGTGGACACAATAACAAGTGGAAATACAATAATACCATTGAATTTGAGCTGTGGACAGTAACAAGTGGAAATACAATAATACCATTGCATTTGAGCAGTGGACAGTAACAAGTGAAAATACAATAATACCATTTCATTTGAGCAGTGGACACAGTTACAAGTGAAAATACAATAATTCCATTGCATTTGAGCAGTGGACACAGTAACCAGTGAAAATACAAAAATACCAGTGCATTTGAGCAGTGGACACGGTAACGAGTGGAAATACAATAATACCATTGCATTTGAGCAGTGGACACAGTAACGAGTGAAAATACAATAATACCATTGCATTTGAGCAGTGGACACAGTAACAAGTGGAAATACAATAATACCATTCATTTGAGCAGTGGACACAATAACAAGTAGAAATACAATAATACCATTGCATTTGAGCAGTGGACAGTAACAAGAGAAAATACAATAATACCATTTCATTTGAGCAGTGGACACAGTAACAAGTGAAAATACAATAATACCATTGCATTTGAGCAGTGGACACAGTAACGAGTGGAAATACAATAATACCATTGCATTTGAGCAGTGGACACAGTAACGAGTGAAAATACAACAATACCAGTGCATTTGAGCAGTGGACACAGTAACAAGTGAAAATACAACAATTCCATTGCATTTGAGCAGTGGACACAGTAACGAGTGAAAATACAACAACACCAGTGCATTTGAGCAGTGGACACAGTAACAAGTGAAAATACAAAACATATGTCATCATCTGACAGAAGAAGGGAGTTTCTGAAGGATTAGCACAAAAGGTATTGAGTCAGAAAGTGTCTAAAGAAGTAGCATAAAAGGTAATGAGTCAAAGAGTTTCTGAAAGAGTAGCATAAAAGGTATTGGGTCAAAGAGTTTCTGAAAGATTAGAATAAAAGGTTTTGACTCAAGGAGTTTCTAAAAGAGTAGAATAAAAGGTTTTGAGTCAAGGAGTTTCTGAAGGAGCAGCATAAAAGGTATTGAGTCAAAGAGTTTCTAAAGAAGTAGCATTAAAGGTATTGAGTCTAAGAGTTCCTAAAATAGTAGAATAAAAGGTATTGGGTCAAAGAGCTTTTGAAGGAGTAGCATAAAAGGTATTGAGTCAAAGAGTGTCTAAAGGAGTAGCATAAAAGGTATTGAGTCAAAGAGTGTCTAAAGGAGTAGCATAAATGGTATTGGGTCAAAGAGTCTCTAAAGGAGTAGCATAAATGGTATTGGGTCAAAGAGTGTCTAAAGGAGTAGCATAAAAGGTATTGAGTCATATAGTTTCGGAAGGCGTAGCATAAAAGGTATTGAGTCAAAGAGTGTCTAAAGGAGTAGCATAAAAGGTATTGAGTCAAGGAGTTTCTGAAGGAGCAGCATAAAAGGTATTGAGTCAAAGAGTTTCTAAAGAAGTAGCATAAAAGGTATTGGGTCAAAGAGCTTTTGAAGGAGTAGCATAAAAGGTATTGAGTCAAAGAGTGTCTAAAGGAGTAGCATAAAAGGTATTGAGTCAAAGAGTGTCTAAAGGAGTAGCATAAATGGTATTGGGTCAAAGAGTGTCTAAAGGAGAAGCATAAAAGGTATTGAGTCATATAGTTTCTGAAGGAGTAGCATAAAAGGTATTGAGTCAAAGAGTGTCTAAAGGAATAGCATAAAAGGTATTGAGTCAAGGAGTTTCTGAAGGGGCAGCATAAAATGTTTTGAGTCAAAAGAGTTTCTGAAGGAGAAGCATAAAAGGTATTGATGAGTCAAATAGTTTCTAAAGGAGCAGCATAACAGGTATTGAGTCAAAGAGTTTCTAAAGAAGTAGCATAAAATGCATTGAGTCAAAAGAGTTTCTAAAGTAGCAGAAAAAAAGGTGTTGATTCAAAAGAGTTTCTGAAAGAGTAGCACAAAAGGTATTGAGTCAAATAGTTTCTGAAAGTGTAGCATAAAAGGTATTGGGTCAAAGAGTTTCTAAAGACGTAGCATAAAAGGTATTGAGTCAAAAGAGTTTCTAAAGTAGTAGCATAAAAGGTATTGGGTCAAAAAGTTTCTAAAGAAGTAGCATAAAATGTATTAAGTCAAAAGAGTTTCTAAAGTAGTAGCATAAAAGATATTGAGTCAAATAGTTTCTGAAAGAGTAGCATTAAAGGTATTGATGAGTCAAATAGTTTCTGAAGAAGTAGCATAAAATGCATTGAGTCAAAAGAGTTTCTAAAGTAGTAGCATAAAAGGTATTGAGTCAAAGAGTTTCTAAAGGAGTAGCAAAAAAGGTATTAGGTGAAAAAGTTTCTAAAGATGTAGCATAAAAGGTATTGAGTCAAAAGAGTTTCTAAAGTAGTAGCATAAAAGGTATTGGGTGAAAAAGTTTCTAAAGAAGTAGCATAAAATGTATTAAGTCAAAAGAGTTTCTAAAGTAGTAGCATAAAAGATATTGAGTCAAATAGTTTCTGAAAGAGTAGCATTAAAGGTATTGATGAGTCAAATAGTTTCTGAAGAAGTAGCATAAAATGCATTGAGTCAAAGAGTTTCTAAAGGAGTAGCAAAAAAGGTATTAGGTGAAAAAGTTTCTAAAGATGTAGCATAAAAGGTATTGAGTCAAAAGAGTTTCTAAAGTAGTAGCATAAAAGGTATTGGGTGAAAAAGTTTCTAAAGAAGTAGCATAAAATGTATTAAGTCAAAAGAGTTTCTAAAGTAGTAGCATAAAAGATATTGAGTCAAATAGTTTCTGAAAGAGTAGCATTAAAGGTATTGATGAGTCAAATAGTTTCTGAAGAAGTAGCATAAAATGCATTGAGACAAAAGAGTTTCTAAAGTAGTAGCATAAATGGTATTGAGTCAAAGAGTTTCTAAAGGAGTAGTAAAAAAGGTATTGGGTCAAAGAGTTTCTGAAAGAGTAGCATAAAAGGTATTGAGTCAAAGAGTTTTTAAAGTAGTTGCATAAAAGGTATTGTGTCAAAAGAGTTTCTGAAGGAGCAGCATAAAAGGTATTGAGTCAAAGAGTTTCTAAAGAAGTAGCAAAAAAGGTATTGGGTCAAAGAGTTTCTGAAAGAGTAGCATAAAAGGTATTGAGTCAAAGAGTTTTTAAAGTAGTTGCATAAATGGTATTGAGTCAAAAGAGTTTCTAAAGGAGCAGCATAAAAGGTATTGGGTCAAAGAGTTTCTAAAGGAGTAGCAAAAAAGGTATTGAGTCAAAAGAGTTTCTATAGGAGTAGCATAAAAGGTATTGAGTCAAAAGAGTTTCTAAAGGAGTAGCAAAAAAGGTATTGGGTCAAAGAGTTTCTGAAAGAGTAGCACAAAAGGTATTGAGTCAAAGAGTTTTTAAAGTAGTTGCATAAAAGGTATTTAGTCAAAAGAGTTTCTGAAGGAGCAGCATATAAGGTATTGAGTCAAGGAGTTCCCTTAGGAGTTAATGTATCGAATCAAAAGGATAATAAGGAATATTAAGCACCGCATGCCACACCGCATGCCACAGGTAAATTAATCTTCCTTGTGAAAAAAATGTAGATGTAGATCAGCTAGCAAACCTCATAGTGACAGCTGTCTGATCAGGATCAAGCACTTCTTGCTGGCCAGCCACTAGCAACAAGTAGGTAGTTCTTAACAAATCAATTTTTATAGATATGCAGCAACAATGAGTTTCAACAAGAAATGTTTGCATTCTCATTGAGAGCATTAATGCATTAGAAATTTAAATTGAAAAAAAAAGTTTACTGCCTTGAAGAAAACTTGCCAACTTATTCATCTTTGTATTCATGTACTGCTTAAAATGACTAAAATATTTTCCTGGCAGTGCTAACATGAAAGCTTTCAAGTGGAAGATATGTATTAAGTGCAAGATATTTCTTGATTCAAATATTTATCTTAAAGGTGGTATCCAACAGTTTTGACGTCTGGAAAATTGAAAAAAAATGCTTCTGTGAAAAAAGTGTGTTTTGACAGTTTTGTGTTGAGCCATCAAACAAGTAAGTTATTGTTTTATTAAAAGGTTCCATAAAATGTTTTTTATTGATGTCCTCAGTATATTTGTATGAAAAGCAGAGCATAACACCCTACTGGTCACAACATCATACATGTGAACTCTCCCGCTTTTAAGGTTCAGAATTATTTAAAAATGGGGGGGTGCTTTACATATTTTCAGAAATCTCCCTACTTAGAAACATATATCTTCCTTCATTGTTTTTATTAAAAGAACAAATCTCCCACTTTGCAAGTGAAAATCTCCCCCTTTGACCATGCATGCAACAGGTATTTCCTGTCAGTGCCATGCTAAACAGTTAGCCATTTTTAAACTAAGAAAACCACAAGACCATTCAATTTGAGATAGTGTTATATCATCCTCTGGGCAATCTGTTTTGATGTTAGTAATAAATGACTGAAGAAAGCCCTTTCAGCTTATTAATATATTTGGAAAAATGAACATTCAATAAACGTGATGTTCACATAAATTGTTTAGATCTGACAGAATAAACTAACTTAAAGAGGTATTTTGATTATTTGAACTGCTTATATTGGACAAGACAGAAATGTTGGGGAACCAATTTTGTTTAGAGACTTTGCTTTTGTTGAGACTGCAATGAGTAAAGTGAGGTAACCCTACAACCACAGTTTACAAACTAATTTGATTTTCTACGATCTGATTAAATTATATGACAATGAACTTGTAAAACACCCTGAAGCAAACTGGCGTCAAATTAAATGGACTCCAGTGATCACTGATCATAGTATTTAAATGTTATTTTTGGTGTGTATTTTCTTAATTGCCAATTAATTAAGAGGAAAATATATGTTCACCATATTAGCAGATTGAATACAAGGTTTTTACACACTTAATTTTCTTTCTGAACATGCTCACACTCAAATTTTCAGCAAATTGACTTTTTCAAGAGTGTTACATGTTTTATTGTTAAGCACATGTATATTTTACCATATGTTAATTATTCAATCAGCGGAAACTAAGTGCAATGTAATAAAGTTAAGACATTCACATGGCAATCAAAGAACCATGAATAACTCATAGCTTGCTAAGCATGAATTGATCAGGTCAAGGCAAAAAGTGTCCATCCAGATGAGGAAGGTCTCAGTGGAAAGTGTCTGATCAGGATCTACACTATTTGTATCAGAATTTCTAGCAATTTGTCTTGCAGCATTTGAATAAAGCCAATATCTTAAGACTTTGTTTTGTTAAGTATTAAATGTAGCATAATAAGGCAAATGTATTCACCAGACAATTAAAGAACAATAAATAAATCAAAGACCTGCGTTAATTTCTCCAGAAATTCAGGAAATCAGGAATTGCAATCAGTTGAACTATGATTGCAATAGCAATGTTTTGTGATATGTTCCCTCTGGTTTTAAGGCCCTTTGGCACTACTGTGTTGCATGGAACAGCTTTTCAATACAATCAACCAATAAAAAATGCTGTTACTGAGCCTAAATCTCTCAAACAAAAAATAATTGTGTGAAGCATAAATCACTTGCAGATAACCCTTCTCCTGTGTGGCAGAAATTGACCAGGCCTGCGGAAATGTGAAGACCTAGCTCAGTCACAACCCATGTTACATCAAACATGTTGAGCTATGCATGAACAGCAGAAGTATTAACAAACACACAGAAAGTTTAACAAAATAGTTCTGTAAAGCAAAACATTCAAATAAACTGTTTTTAATTGTAAGAACACAAAATGAATAATTACAAAATATAAAGAAACATCAAATAATTCTATCAGCAATACTTAATAGTACTAAATGTATGAATAATCAACAAAAAGATAATTATGTCCATTAAATATCTACAGACACAGAAGTTCTTTCATAATGACTAAACCCACATAAAGAAAAACTAGTTTATGCATATCGCAAAACTGTTTTATTGGTGTATGCCGACTCATGAACAAAGTTTAGACATTTGTCAGCGAAAGTACGATGTCACCTTTTCATCTGTCTACAGATGCTGGCATTGTTTGCTACCATTTTCCCCTCAGTTTCTTTTGGTTTATAGTTGATAAGAATAAGAATATATGACAAAGTCCTATGAGCATTGCAACATATACCAAAATTTGAGCATAACCTCCAGTAGTCAAATGGTTAATCCCTATCATGCTATATGTGTTTATAACTGATAATTAATTCTTAATAAATGCAAACGACCACACATATAGGTAAGATAAGATATTGATAAAGAATTTACAGGAAATATACTTGATCTTGATCTGACAGCTTGGGATGTTGCTGATCTGGATCTATTTTCCAAAGCCTGATCAAATTGTACAAAGAAGAATAAGAGTTTGGATATGTCCGTCGTCTCTGCTCAATACCCTGCATTTGTTTGGACTCATCAGAGAAATGAGCTTGAAGTCTTTAATTAACCCCATTTTAATCATATAATGACAGACATGACAGACCATTGGAAACCACTGAACGAGGCTATACAAACCTAACGGTATAATCAACTATATTGGTTAATTCTCATTGCCTTAAGATTTTCATTTGGTTTGCTGTGTTTAACATCCCACCAAAAGTTCTCTGTTCCAAGACTGCTCATCTGAAACTGCCATAGTGTTGCCTACACAGGAAAAGCATGCCCCAAACACCTTGCATAAAATCACATCCAGCCAAATTATTCTGACACTTGGCTGACCAGTCTTGGAACTAACCTTATATTTGCTTAAGTACAAGCATGGAGCTATACCACAACCAATCATCACTACTTCAGTATGTGACATAGCCTATCTATACTGATCTTATGGTCAGTCTAATATTTCAAGCATTATTTTCTTCTAAAACTCACCATTTTTTCTTATGTTTTTTTTTTAGAAAGAATTACCATTTTTCTTATGTCGACTTTTTTAAGAAAGAATTAACAGTTAGCATAAAATGTTGATAAATGGGCAAGAATTAGTTAATCAGTTTGTTAGTAAACAAACATAATGTTAAGATTTGAATTCTTGACCAGAACAACTTAAAAATCTCCATTTTCTTCTATTTTTTAAAATGCATCCTTTCTTAAAAAGAAAGGACACTTTTCTAAGAAAAAGAAAATAAATGGTAATTTTACTAATTCTTTATTGAAATAATATTTAGTGTTGTTTCTAAGATGAGTTTTCATGTGATACATTTATATATATGTGAACCTTTTCTCCAGCCAAAGTGGGAGATTTTCAATGTGCAAAGTGGGAGATTTGTTTGTTTGTTTGTTGGGTTTATCGTCCCACCAACAGTATTTCAGTTATCTGGAGACAGTGTCCACTTGAAACAGACATAGTGCTGCCTTCACTGTGTATAGCATGCCATGAACACCTGGCATGATACCACACACAGTCACATTAGCCTGACACCGGGCCAACCAGTCATGGAAGTACCTTTATATTTGCTTGAGCGTTAGCAAGGGACCTATACCACTACGATTCTTAACAACTTTGCTATGTCGCAGCCCAGGATCAACCCGGGGCCTCCCGTACCTGGACGGAGATTTTTTTGTTTTAATGTAAACAAAGAAGGAAGTTATCAGTTTCCAAGCAAGGAGATTTCTGAAAATATGTAAAACACCCCTCATTTTCAAATAATTTTGTACCTTAAAAGCGGTAGTCTCCCTTTAATAGCGGGACAGTTCACATGTATGCATTAAAAAGCAATACAAAATAAAACCATTTTTTGCCAAATATCCAAACACACATATACACAATTGCAAAACATTTTTTTTTCCAAATAAATCTGTGTGAACAAGCCCCACAGCAGAATAACATAGCTTCTGTTTAACTGAAGCACAAATGAGAAACTTTTTCTGCAAGTACGGTTTTGTTAGTACAAAGCAGACATTTTTATGACAATTCTTACAGTCAGATGACACTACAAGGACATGTAGCACACACACTCATTAGGTGCAAGTCAGTAGAGCTGATACAGACAATAGGACGCTGCAGTCTCAGTTGCATTCAGCATCAACTGCAATCACAACCTTGCCTGCTACACACAGTTTAATGGAACTTAGACAAATAGCGTAGATCTTGATCAGCCAATTCCCGACGGGAGCAGTCCTATCAGTATCTGCACTGTTTGCTGATGAGTTCCTATTAATATGACTGTCATAATTACTTATCTGTATATGTAGTTATTACAAAATATTGAAGTTTTCAAATTGGTTATGAATGTAGCAGGATATGGTCAAAGCGGATATATCCACCATTAGCAGGCAAAGAGTTAGTGTCAATTTCATGTAACATAGAACTATTAAAGCGGCTTTCAGACAAAGAATGAAGAAGAGCACATATTCAATGCTATAATGATGCATTCATTTCAGCAAAACATCCTTCAAGTTGTGTGATAACAGTTTCATGCAAAGGTAACAAAACAACTCCTATTCTCAGCAGCAAATAGGCCAGATCCTGATCATACAGCTGCTTTATCTATATATTCTCAGCAGCAAATAGGCCAGATCCTGATCATACAGCTGCTTTATCTTTATATTCTCAGCAGCAAATAGGCCAGATCCTGATCATACAGCTGCTTTATCTTTATATTCTCAGCAGCAAATGGGCCAGATTCTGATCATACAGCTGCTTTATCTATATATTCTCAGCAGCAAATAGGCCAGTTTCTGATCATACAGCTGCTTTATCTATATATTCTCAAGAGCAAATTGGCCAGATCCTGATCATACAGCTGCTTTATCTATATATTCTCAGCAGCAAATAGGCCAGTTTCTGATCATACAGCTGCTTTATCTATATACTCTCAAGAGAAAATAGGCCAGATCCTGATCATACAGCTGCTTTATCTATTTGCCAGTTCCTGATTATACAGCTGCTTTATCTATATATTTTCAGCAGCAAATAGGCCAGATCCTGATCATACAGCTGCTTTATCTATATATTCTCAGCAGCAAATAGGCCAGATCCTGATCATACAGCTGCTTTATCTACATTTCCTCAGCAGCAAATAAGCCAGATCCTGATCATACAGCTGCTTTATCTATATATTCTCAGCAGCAAATAGGCCAGTTCTTGATTATACAGCTGCTTTATCTACCTCTACACCTATTGGCTCTGTCTGACGAATTTGTGTCAAGCAAAATAGGATTTAAAAGGAGGCAAAAAACCACCCTGAATTTATATTTAAGATTAATTCATACCTTTTACTAACAATCAAATTAACATATGGACTTTGGTCAGGTTTTGCTTGGTTTTATATAAGTAAGGCTATTTAAACTATGATGGACCATGTGAAATTAGTCTATGTCAATAACATGACATTTCCTCAGAAGGCTCCCACAGTTTGGAACAACTCTTATCTCTTATCCAAACAAATAAGTTACTCTAACCTGAAAAAATAATACTACATCTATGTTATATGTAAAGAAAAACACCACACTTATCATTTCAAAAAGGTATTTCTTATCTTAGACACACTAACAGATATTTTAAACTAAGAAAACCATGTGACCATTTACTTTAAAGATCATGTCACATGACCATCAAGGTTATCAGCTATTTTTAGCTGAAATCCTAATCTAATTTTTATAGATTAAAAAGTAATGGACATTTAAATCACTATATTTCACAATTTGTACTATCAACAATTGTAGCAAAGTTATCAACAGCCTTTACTAAAACTGAAGTTTTCATTTATGCAGCAATTATGAATAAATTCCCAAGAACAGGGGTAACATGTTGTTACATGTATAGGCAAGCTGTCGGATACCAAGTCCCTAAAAGTAACTATTATAGTTACCTATCAGCTTCTACAATAATTTGGATCAAGAAAATGTGGCAGTCAAATTTTCATTAATTTTCCAATTTTAATACATGTTTAGACTGTTCATGTATTCATCTGCTCATCCATCTATCAATCCCTTGCCATTTCTTTATTACTTTACTCACTCAAACACTTATTGTTTGTTTGTTAGGTTTATAGTCCCACCAACAGTATTTCAGTTACATGGAGACGTTGTCCACTTGAAGCAGATATAGTGCTGCCTTCACTGTCAAACACTTAATGTATTTATTCTTTCTTTTATATATTCACTCAATCACACATTCAGTCAGTAATTCATCTATTCACTCAATCACCTTTTCACTAATTCATATAATTGCTTAATCACCCACTCACTAGTTCACTAAATCAATTATTCACTAACTCACCCATTTACTACCTAATTCATGTACTCACTCAATCACCCATCCATTTAGTAATTCAATCATTCATTTGCATTTGTGTTATTTATAAAATATAAACAAAAAAATTAAAAAGTACTAAACTACTTGAATATATTGTGGTCCTTCAAAATGAACGGTACCTAATGTCACTTTAAAATCAGGGGGTGGGGGGGCTTGTTTTGTGAAAAAAAGATATACTAATATGTGGAGACAAAAGTTTAGGAAGATAAAAGAACATCAATAGAAAAGTTAAGCTGAACTTTAGACTGCTTTAACACAATAAACAGTGTTGTGAGGTTGTCTTTCAACTGTCTTTTTGGCATATATGAGCCAACTATCAGAAACATTTTAGGTCCTTCAATACATAAATAATCCATGGAGTTTATTCTAAAAAAAAGCATAGTATGTTTAAAGAATTGACAAGTAGATTGATTTTCAAGTATTTGAATTTCAAATCACTGAAGGGCTGAAAATTTTATCAAAGTACAAGTAAAATCTGAATTTGTATCAATATTTGATCATCGTTCATTAATAATATTTGGGGTAGTGGATCTAATGGAATTAAAATCACCTGTCATTATTATTTAGGGTTTAAATCCATGCAATAGTATATATAATATAGGCCATAAAATGTATAAAGAATCTTTTGTAATGAGATGGGATGGGACGGGATTTGCAAGCATTTTTGCCGATACTGTGCAGCAACATTTCTTTTATTATAGCATAGGGGCACTTATGAGGTGCCCAGGGACTGAACCTAGCTGCTCCATTATACTGACACCGACACATCAGGTGTAATGCTGTCCTCTTAGCCCCGAGTGTTAGGAGGGAAGCCACTATTACCAACTTTAAATATTTGGTTTGACCCGGTTGGGGTTTGAACCCACGACCACCCGATCCGCAAGACGACGCTCTACCACTTGAGCTATTACGGCCGATTCTTTTGTAATGAATTTTTATATTATAGTAATCATGTTTGTTACTGAAATACTGTTTCAGCCAACAGATAAGTTGACCTTGGCTTTAAAAAGGTATCATTATTTCATCCACATTAAGTCATACAGTGTATGTAAATAAAATAATAGATTATAAAGTAGTGGTGTTAGAGGTGGTTTCCGACAGTTTGCCTACATCAAAGTTACATAACAATACCTTACCACTGCTTTTGGGGAATTAGGGGATAATTTCTGAAAGATTTCTGCATAAACTCATACTGTTGTACAAGTAAAGATGGGTTTGAACACAGCCTACATTGTTAGACTGTACAAATCGTGATAAAAACACCCTGAAAGTTCAATCATTCCAAATCTATCAATATGCACAATAGTGACCTTTGCTAAAAAGATATTGACGTCAAAGCGTCAAACTCGGACGACCATATAACATAATCTCAAAAGTGAGTGAGTTGTCACATGGTTTTCCTAGTTAAAAATAGCTATCTCTGCAGTGTGGCTCAGATAGGAACACCTGTCTACAATGAGGAGTGGGAATTTATGTTGACTGTTCACACTGATCTAGGGCATCAATGAGCAGCATTTTGCAAGATCTTTTCAGGTATTAATGACTTATTTGGTTATTTGAGGAAAGTTTTTGGTCCAAACCAGATACCACCTTTAATGTTAATAAAAAGAAATGAACTACAGGGATTAATTAATTATATATAAAAATATTTGGTTGGCTGTAAATGCATTTTTCTAACATTGAAAAATATAAACAGGCTTACAAATTAAAAGCCCATAGTGTATATTCATGCTTTCATAACTTCCTATGCAATAAAGCTTGAATATTTATTACATATTGTTTTCCATGCTGTTCATGAATTATTTAAGTACACTGGAAAATGAGAAGCACACACATGTTAACTTAAAACATGGTTGACATGTCGTTTGTGACTTGCAATAACGAACAATACACTCTGCCGATTCCATTAGACGACAAAACTTTAAGTGCACATGGAATAACCAAAGTGCACATGGAATAACCAAAGTGCACATTAACTGACATCTATTACAAAGAAAGAATAGCCATTAAAATCAAGGCCCATTGCAAGTGAGATTGGAACTTTTCATAAGGTGCATCTAGTAAGTGTCCACTCTCCAGTATTCTAAGTTGGATCTTTTTTTTATAGCCTCATGCCATTTGTCTATAATGTGCCATTATTGGGTTATATTCCTTGTACAAATAAGTAGTTGTTTCCCTAACTAAAAAAAAAATTCCAATTTGGACACAATACATTTTAGAGTCTAAAATTAAGACCTATGTAATAAATTCTGTATAAACTGTTACTCAGTTAGTTTTATGCATAGGCATATTAAGTAAATATCAACTTTTTAATATTCTTTACTTCCAACATCTTTGCAAAAATTCCCCAAATTACCCGGGATTTCCTTTGAAAAAAGTTCTGTCACATATCTGGGTCCTTTTTCCAATATTGTGTGAAAGGTCCCTGCTTTGGATGATGTTTTACTTTCAAATTTAATATTCACAAAAGGTATTTCAACATAATTATTTTAAGATAATTATTAACTGACTTAAGTTTAATGTTCTTAATACTGTCATAATTAAAATTAAATCAAATTGAAACAATCATGTATTCATTACATATGCAAATATATGTTGACATAAAAATGCCTGAATATTGGACAAAAATTGATTTTACACATACGTCATAGATTCCCACTATCCTGACCTAGAATGTATGCATACAAAACATCAATAAAGCCTTTTCGACTAATGGTCCCAGAACATTAATTATTGCAAGTCTGTGCTTTAGGTTGCATGGTTAATTACACTGGCTACTTGATGACTAGAAGAAAAGTCACCGAAATATAAATTTAATCTGCTTCTAAGCTTTAAGTATATGGATCAGACCAATACAAGAGTGAAAATTCAGATCAATTAGCTCCCCTTATGTGGTGTCTGATCAGAATTGGCACAATTTGCTTTTTGGTCAACATCGATATGTCTTCTGCATACATGTGAACTCTCCCACTTTTGGAGGGAGACTCCTTCTTTTAAAGTTAAATAAACTAATTGTGTAACAGGTTCAAAGGGACAGATTCACATAGCATTCATAAACTTTATAGACTGAGAAAACATTGATACATTTTACTGACTTAGAAAAAATAAACAAACAACTTTAAAGACTCTGCAAACATAAATAAACTTAAGACATAGAATACATGAAACTGGTTATGGTCTCCCTTGTTCCGCACTTCGACATTGATGTCAGCCAGTTGCCTATAACCATAGATGTTTCCTAGTCACAGTCATTTTTTTTTATCAAATACATGGCAAGGTTAGCCCATATGCCCCTACGTTTGATATTTCTTCTTTTTCTTAAAGCTACACTACTTTTATGATAAGGTCTGTTGCTACGAATCTCTGTCACAGGCACCCCATATGCATTGCAAAAATATCCTGAGTCCTGCAACATTTCTCTGAAAAGGGTCAGCTACCAAGTACTTATGTCACATGTAAAACATACACATTTAAAGGTACCCTATGTTCTTCAACATTTATTTATTTCTCAATGTAGAACTACTTCTCCAGTTCTTGCCTTAATTTTTTGCCACTGGAAAAATCACTTGCCCGAAATTGGTTTCATTAGTCCGAAAGCATCATTGCAAAACATCAAGCTAAGGCCTTCGTCATATCTCAACCAAGACCAGTACTTGCTCCGGGCTTCTGGCAAGCGAGTTATGACGAAGACTGCTTCTCTGAAAAGGATCTCTAATTCCGCCACAGGCAACACATACTATGCTTAAGGTTTCCCCATGTTCTGCAACATTTCTTTATTTCTCAAAGTCATACCACCTCTATGAAAAGGTTCTCTAACTCTGTCACAGGCAACACATACAAAATGCCAAGTGTTGCAGTATTCTGCAATATTTTTTTCTCAAAGTCATACCACTTCTATGAGAAGGATATGTTACCGTGTACTTCAGTCACAGGTAATACATACAAAATGCAAGGTTCCCCCATGTTCTTCAACATTTCTGTATTTCTGTCATACTACTTCTATGAAATGGGTCCGTGTAAAACCTGAGAATGCATTACTTTTAATGACTTTTTTAATCTCTTTTTCAAAAGAGTCTCATTGCATATGGTCAAAAATCGTAGTCTTGCCTTATATTATTGCATTATTGTTCATTATTACTTAACTACTTACTGGATAAACATAGGTCATGTTATAGAACTATGATTTGATACCTGCTCAACAAACTGCTATATTTTACTACATATAATACTGTACATATTTCAACGTACATTTGTAACGGTAATTTGATTAAAATGCTGTCAAGAAACTACCATCCAATAACTATAAACCACTCAAACAGCACTCCCACAAATGAACGTCTATTTTCTTAACTCTGAAGGCAGCTCTTCAATTTATCAACTTCTATTTTCTTAACTCTGCAGTTATATATCAGTCTAGGGATTATTCTAGAAAAAAATAATTAAAACAGCATCACTTTTCCTTATGGTTTGGCTAAAACTGTGTGATGAATTTTAATTTCAAATTTTGTCTTACTTAAAACGTTTACACTAGAGCTACTCATAAAGCATTTCAAAATATCGACTTCAATTTCTATTTCCTTAACTCCCGGAGAGCATTTCAATGCATCAACTTATATTTTCTTAACTCCAGAGTTTTATATCAGTCTAGAGGTTATTCTAGAAAAATCATTAAAATAGCATCACTTCTCTTTATGGCTTGGCTAAAATTGTGTGATGAATTTAAAGTTTCTTTTATTTTCTTACTCAGATTTCACTAAGAACCACTTATAGTGCCCTTCAATACATCAAATTCTATTTTCTTTCAGCAGTTGTTTTACAGTCTAGAGTTTATTTTATGAATAATCCTTAAAACAGCATCAGTTCTCTGTGAGGCTTGGCTAACAGTGTGTGATAAGTTACTCTTTTATTTTGATTTCTCATTTAGAATAGATTTCACTAGACAAGTATGGATTAAAAGCCTTCATTATATCTATTATATCTATTTCTGTCTGTTTTCTGTTAAACAACATTTTTCTGTTAAACAACATTTTTTGTTCTCAAATGAAAAAAATCATTTTATATTTACTTTCATTTATCCAATAAAACCAATAATATTAAAAAAAAAATAGAAACAGGCATAAAGTGGTGTTGTTTGCTCACTATGTGTAAGTGAAAAAATGTTATTTTGACCTTTTTTTCTGGAATAATTTTTATCAACTTCAAATGTAAAATAAAGCATTGTCAGTGCTGTTCAGCTATATTTCACAGATAAATTCAACAAAATCCAACTGCAGTAATGTGCACCTCAATGGTTTACCTTGATCTCAATAATTAAAGGAAATCATCTTCAATTTCTTCATTAAAAAATCAACAAACTGTCAACAATCAAAGACATAGGATACAATTATATGGAGGGAATTAAGACTTTCCATCTTCTAGATTCAGGAATTAAAACTGTAACCTAACGCCATAAGTATATTAAATTATTTAACACTTATTGCATTATGTATTTATAATTAACCGAGTTAAAAAGGACAGTATAATTGATTCACTACAAAATGCCATTTAAGATCTTATGATCACATGTTAAATTCCCTTTCCATGACAGATAGAGATGGAAGAAAACACAGATTATTCTCACAAATGCCAATTAATACCAATTCATACATTTCCTTTCAAATTCACATCCAAACCATTTGAAAGAACACTAAAACTGATTTCTAGAATTGCCAATATAAAATCTTACCCAACGCTTGTTTGATTTCTCCACCTATAACTGAGACAGTTGATGTGAAAAGAATAAATGATCGAAATGCTATACTGGTGTGTTTCTAGCAAACAACTATCTCACTTGTAGCAGCAGCCATAACAGCCACTGTGGCAGCAGTAATGGAGGAGTGACGGATTACTGCAAGATTATTGTGTCAATTGAGATGGATCCTTCCACACATTATAACAAATGACAAAATCTAAATGGTCTATTTGCATAGCTAATTTAGCTGATAAATGAAAAAAATTGGAAGAATCACTGATATATGAGATCCACATGGGGGCAGAATTTTTCATGCTACTTCCTTTGATGCTCTATCAATCTGCATATAAAGTAGGCATTTATGATAGTCTAAACGTAATGATTTTAATGAATATTACACAATAAGGAAATATTGTTTTTCAAGAAAAAAAAAATACATGGATCCTGTGGTGACATTAAAGTAAATGAGTATTATTTACATATAGGATATTTGTTGATTTCAGTGTATAACCTTATTTTACTTCTTAAATGATCATAGAAAAATATATTTTCACAAGTGGCACAGCCATTGTAGACATTTTTTTTTTGTCTGTGACAACTAGTGAAATAAAATAAGATTGTACATTGAAATTGACAATTTTTATGTGTATTTCATCTTAAAACTTAATTTTAATCAGTAGTCCCTTTTTACCTCCCCTGGGACCCTGTGGGAAATTGATAAAGCCATCATTTCACTGAAGGCCAGAGTGAAATGATAAGGCTTTTCTTCACTGTTATATCTCACTCTTTTGCCCAAAAGCATGAAATAAATATTATTCCATGGTTCTATCTGTTTACATTGTTTATTGAATGCATAATGGTACAAACAGGCTCCATCAGTTGATATTAACACTTAACCTGCTAAGCACTAAGTAATCAGGCATATGAAACTTGTGTTGATCCAGATCATCTAGCCACAATAAGATGTCTGATCATGATCTGTACTATTTACTGACATGTCTTTACCAATATGACTGGTTAAGTTTACATACAGTAGACATGCTAATACCATTATGACTGGTCAAGTTTACATCTACATGTACAAAATACTTAATACGACTAGTCAAGTTTACATGTCCATATAACTTATACCATTATTCTGGTCAAGTTTACATGTCCATATAACTTATACCATTATTCTGGTCAAGTTTACATCTACATGTAACCTAATACTAATACAACTAGTCAAGTTTACATGTCAATATAACTTATACCATTATTCTGGTCAAGTTTACATCTACATGTAACCTAATACTAATATGACTAGTCAAGTTTACATGTCCATATAACTTATACCATTATTCTGGTCAAGTTTACATCTACATGTAACCTAATACTAATATGACTAGTCAAGTTTACATGTCCATATAACTTATACCATTATTCTGGTCAAGTTTACATCTACATGTAACCTAATACTAGAATGACTAGTCAAGTTTACATGTCCATATAACCTAATACCAATATGACAGGTCAAATTTACCTGTACATGTAACTTTATGCCAATATGGCTACCTAGGTTAACATGTAGTTGTAGGCGAATACCAGCATGACAGGTCAAGTTTACATGTAGTTGTAGGAAAATACCAACATGACTGGTCAAGTTTACATGGAGTTAGTTGTAGGTGAATACCAACATGACTGGTCAAGTTTACGTGTAGTTGTAGGAAAATACCAATATGACTGGTCAAGTTTACGTGTAGTTGTAGGAAAATACCAACATGACAGGTCAAGTTTACGTGTAGTTGTAGGCAAATACCAATATGACTGGTCAAGTTTACGTGTAGTTGTAGGCAAATACCAATATGACAGGTCAAGTTTACGTGTAGTTGTAGGCAAATACCAATATGACAGGTCAAGTTTACGTGTAGTTGTAGGAAAATACCAATATGACTGGTCAAGTTTACGTGTAGTTGTAGGCAAATACCAATATGACAGGTCAAGTTTACGTGTAGTTGTAGGCAAATACCAATATGACTGGTCAAGTTTACATGGAGTTGTAGGCAAATACCAATATGACTGGTCAAGTTTACATGTAGTTAGTTGTAGGTGAATACCTACATGACAGGTCAAGTTTACGTGTAGTTGTAGGCAAATACCAATATGACAGGTCAAGTTTACGTGTAGTTGTAGGCAAATACCAATATGACTGGTCAAGTTTACATGGAGTTGTAGGCAAATACCAATATGACTGGTCAAGTTTACGTGTAGTTGTAGGCAAATACCAATATGACAGGTCAAGTTTATGTGTAGTTGTAGGCAAATACCAATATGACTGGTCAAGTTTACATGGAGTTGTAGGCAAATACCAAAATGACTGGTCAAGTTTACATGGAGTTGTAGGCAAATACCAATATGACTGGTCAAGTTTACGTGTAGTTGTAGGCAAATACCAATATGACAGGTCAAGTTTACGTGTAGTTGTAGGCAAATACCAATATGACTGGTCAAGTTTACGTGTAGTTGTAGGAAAATACCAATATGACTGGTCAAGTTTACGTGTAGTTGTAGGCAAATACCAATATGACAGGTCAAGTTTACGTGTAGTTGTAGGCAAATACCAATATGACAGGTCAAGTTTACGTGTAGTTGTAGGCAAATACCAATATGACTGGTCAAGTTTACATGGAGTTGTAGGCAAATACCAATATGACTGGTCAAGTTTACATGGAGTTGTAGGCAAATACCAATATGACTGGTCAAGTTTACATGGAGTTAGTTGTAGGTGAATACCTACATGACTGGTCAAGTTTACATGTAGTAGTAGGAAAATATCAACATGACTGGTCAAGTTTACATGGAGTTAGTTGTAGGTGAATACCAATATGACCAGCTAAGTTTACATTAATTGTAAGCTAAAAACTAACAAATCAGCAAAGATAATAAGGACATTTAGCCTGTAACTTTAGCCAACCAAGACATATAAAAATTGTTGTCATGGGAACTGTATTCTCTGATCAGGAACTGCCCCATTTGTTGCCGAGTCACTTGCAATAAGTTATAACAGCACAGCAGTTTAAGGATACTGGACTAACGTCCTGGCAGACTGAAGTGTCTTACTTACAAAACATTTTCCCCGCCTGAGGACAAAAAACAAACATAATAAACATATGCAAATTGGTCGTAATAGTCTGTCTGTCAAGAATAACCTAATTGGTAGACTATAACTACTCCAAGAATGCAAATCAACATTGCTAAAGGATACTGTAATTAACTGTAAAAGTTGTTTTTCTAAGAAAACTGGCATTGCAAATAGCCAGTAAAAGAGATACAAGAAAAATAAGATTTCATGGTATGTGTATATCAACATTGTGTTGTTGGTATTCAGCTTCAAATCTTTATCTTTCATGTAAATTTATAACATAGTTTGACCAGAGCAGATTTATTTGGGCATTTACACTAAAAAATAATAAAAATTTAAAGAGGTGGAGAAAAAAAAGAAAAATTGAACATATTGGGAAAAAAAAACAGCCCACAATCTACGCTGTTGCTTTGATGTTGTTTCTATAAAGGTTTTAAAAAAAATGATTGAAAGCCAAAAGTTTTACCAACATATACATTGTAACATCTAATGCTTGCTTATGTCCCCTTCTAATTTGCTATGAATGATAAAGTCATTAAGAGAGTGAATAACTTTGAAACGCTTATCTTTTAAAGACTGGACATTATTTACTTGATACATAGAACAAAAATTAAAATGCAAAAACACTATTTCATACTTTCCATTTAGAATGCACAACATTTGACCTATTTTGTAGCTGTCAATTTGTAATTGAAAATAATTTCAATGATTGATCACAACTGCATTATTTGCCCAGACAAATGCCAGGTAATTATTGCAGCCCCACCCTGTGTCCAACTGTCAATACTTCCACCTGATCTATTCTACGCAGCTATTCCGATATTGTAATCAATAAACTTAAGCTCTTAACCTTCTATGTATGACTTAACCATAGGCCTTGGTAAATAGTAAAGATCCTGATCAGTCAGTTTACAGTGGATGCTGTCTGATCAGGATCAGATTAGACACCTGACGTCTAAATACCATTTAAGAACCCCCAATAACTGCCCAGCTAAAAATCATATTCAAATAGAAGAAAGCTTGCTCAGACATTACTTTGGTAACTATTTAGGGCCACTTTGATGGCAATTTCCTCACTGGCTTGCTGCGATGAGAATCATCTTTACATTCATTCAGCAATAAATTACACCAACACATTCTGTTTAGACAGTCCGGCAGAAAGCATTTCAGCATTTACTGCATCAGGAACTAGACATATCATAGCTCGGGAGCTACAGATAAAAAATATCTTGTTTCACTGAATAACCTCTGCAGTCTGGGCTACTGGTTTATGACTGTTCTGGGAATATGAAATACTTAAACAATATTATTCCTACTATTGAAAACAATATTCACTCAAGATCAGACAAGCAGAAATTATAACTTTTTCAAAAACACAAAAAGCTTCTACCATTATTCCAACTAAAAAAACAACAGTCACTGTAAAAACAGAAATGGGGAACAATTTTTTGTTGCATCACACCAACACAATTATGGTCATATTAGCAAATCCACCAAATTTTTGGTTGAGTAACAACTTAGTTAGAACCACTGACACACCCCATCTTGGCTGGAAGACCACCCTGCCCGCCCCGCCATCCAAGCCTACACACCCCACCAACCCCTACACATGCATGAAAGCTCTTGCCCCAACCTTGACTCAAATACAAGCACTAAAGGGATGAGAAGTTACAAGTCAGTGACTATAACCATCAAAAGTCATAGATGCCCCCTGATAAAATACAACAGGATATTAGAATATTCACAAACAAGTCTTTTCAACCATATATGTTACCAGTCCAGGAACAGGCTGTGTCCATTTAAGCACAGCACAACTGAAGGTTTTCATGATTTATTTGAATACATCCACCCCAGATACAAACAGACATGTAGCAAAATATTTCAAATCTTAGATTTCATTTCTAACATACATGTGAACTCTGCCACTTTTGGAGGGAGACTCCATCTTTATGGTTCAAAATTATTTGAAAATGAGGGGTGTTTTATACAATTTTCAAAATCTCCCTACTTGGAAACAGATAACTTTCTTCTTTGTTTATATGCAAATGAGAAATCTCCCACTTTGCAAGTGAACATCTCTCACTTTCACTTCAGGAAAAGTTCACATATATGTTCTAACCCTAAGTTGCCAGTAGTTATTTTAGTTGTCTTCAGCTTCGATGATCCCTCTCCCCTCAATCATTGTAAATGTTAAAGCATCAAAGCCAAGAACATTATTCCTATTCATACACTGTAAAAAAACCCAACATATTTAGATTTACTAAAATAAAATTCTTCAACCATAAATAGGATATTGGGACAGTTGTATTCATAGGTTCAGAGCGGCTAAGGCTTATGATTTTTCTATACAGTTTTACTAAAATTTCGGAAATCAAGATAAGGAGAGAATATGTCTTGAGATGTTTTAACCCTTGAAATCCTATAATTCTTTTTTTTCTCCAAAGCATATGTTCACAGTTGTTCAGATTAAATTGTAACATCAGAATGTAAAACAAAGAGTAAGTTCCCATAATCCAATCCCTATATTTCAGGGACTCACTGAATTTGTCAGAATACAACAAATTCAGTGGGAACCATCAGTAAAGTGTTTGGTTAAGAATTATTGGATATTTTGCCAAATCATTTTTTTTTACTCCTCCTATCTGATTTCTGAATCATATAATGTTACACCCAAACATTGGTTTCTAATCCATTTTTCTTAGCTTTATCTCCTTTAAAGTATTGAATATACATACTCCCAGACAGATAAACTTGAAACATCATACCACACAAAATATGTCTAGAATGCCTCTAACAAAACCAATGCCATTTATTATTTGTTTCCAGTGAAGAAGTGAATAAAATATTACACTGAAAGGATATGGTGCACATATTCTCAGCTCAGAAGTTTTCCTGTATTTTATCAACAAATAAAGAGCTAAATTACTCAAACATACTTTATGATTCATATTTTGCAGGTAATTCTATACATAATTCTGAAATAGCAAATAGTGCATTATAAAGAATAAAGGAAGTCTGTGAAAATGCTGGATGTAGAATAATGTTTTATTAAAAATGTGTATTAAGCATCAATTTTGTGTTATGTCAGCAATATAAAGTACAGCTGAAACTCAATTACAAGAAGAAAAGAACACAATAATAAAGAAAGATTAAGAGATATATCTATATATCTGTATATATATCTATATCTATCAGATTGATCTAGAAAAATATTAAAGATACATTTTATAAAATTTCTATAAATATGCCAATGATCATTGATCCATGAAAAGAAATGTATACTTTGTGCCTTATTTTATTTAATCAACATACAGTTTTTGTTAAACTCATAGTAATGTTTGTTACATTGTAACCATCCAAAAGCCCTTGACCCCCCATTGTTAAAAAAATGTTGCTTTCAGGATCTTCCTGAATGCCCTTTGCTGCATATATACACTTACTGTTGCTACCCAGACCTATATTGAACGTCATTGACCCCTGATGCCAATCGGAACTCCTCGGGTAATTCCGTC
This sequence comes from Sinonovacula constricta, assembly GCA_007844125.1. Lineage (NCBI taxonomy): Eukaryota > Metazoa > Mollusca > Bivalvia > Cardiida > Solecurtidae > Sinonovacula > Sinonovacula constricta. Next base: position 25,844,851 of record CM017556.1, on the reverse strand, counting down.
CTCACGACAATCATCCCTCGGATGAATCTGGTGCAATGTTACATGCCCAAATCACGATCATTTTGTTCACCGGAAGTCGGAAGAACATGCTTAAAATTTAGTTCGCACAAAACATAAACAATGGCGTTGTTTGACAGCTGTGTCTTTGCTGCGGCGGGTAAATTAATCTTGGATGATTTAAATTTGAAGCAGCCACAAATTAAAGTTTAACTGACATCATACTATAGTGAGCTGTCATCCTAGCTGCCATCTTTGTTTTGCATCTGTCACAAAATAAGTCCCATTTAGGGAAAAGGCCGAGGTGATCCGACTACCTGCATACAACGAGAGATGATTTGTGAATTATCCGAGATGTTCCGATTGCCCTGATGCTTATGAAGTCCACTGTTGTTACTGGAGATACTCTGAATGTCTCTGCACCCCACCCCCCCCCACCCGCAAACACACACACAAACACATGGGGGTATTTACATTCTACTGTTGATTACTCTGAATTTCCTTGACCACTTGTTGCATATATCTGTAACTGTTGATACCTGGAGATATACAATCAAAATTCTACAGTGAGCTTATGCACTAACCTTTGTTGACGGCCTGCTGAAGTGTGTCCACATATTGCCTTGCCAGCTGTAGATCCACCTGTACCCTCTGAATGAGGTGCAGTCTGTATTAATTACAAAATTAATATTATAAATATGCAATAACTAAAGACTTTACACAAGATATGTCTTATTAATAATGAATAATGATTTTAAAAGCTAGTTAAGTAGTGATTTTTATATTTATGTTTTTGCTAAGATTATTTATGAGTTAAATAGATATTAGATATAAGAGTAGGGTGGATAAAACTACTAATGTCAAATTTTATATAAAATGAAACAGAAAACAAGACAAAAAGGATGATGGTCAAAGAATGTGCAAAATTATAGTTTTTAAAAGCAAAGGTATCACTTTAAAGTATCCTACCTGTTGAATGTCAACTCCAGGTGTGTCCTGGTTTCTGAAGTGTTAGACCTGGGATCCAGCAGTATGCACTTCTGTAACAGTTGCTGGTTCCAACGGATATCTATACAGTGGTCTGCAATACATGAGATATAAAAAAGACTGGTTATGTAAAAGACTGAAAACATTGTTGGTCTTTGCTGTAAAAGTATAAATTTCTTGGATCACAAGTAATTAAACTAAGAAAATATGAGTGCTTCAGGACTAAGCAGGAGAAATATAGAAGCCAAACACTGGGAATTTTTATGGCAGCAAAAAAACCCGAAACATTTCTTTCTTTTTTTTTTTCTTTTTTTTTCCAATTAAACTGCATAGATTCTCAAAACTTTAAAGCAAACTAGCATATTTAACAACAAGATCGTCACAACTTTACCTATGTTTGTTTTGGTGACTGTACCCTTGTAGCTGCACATGACCATTGCCTCTAAGATGTGCCTGTATTGTTCTTTTAGACTGTCCACCACATATTTACATACATAATGTTTGCTGGCATGGAGTACTGTCTGAGAGTAGTTTTGTAACCAGTCTATGGTATATGGTAGACAGTCCTGAGAGGAAAGGCCCATAGCAAGATTTAGGGCTTGCTTCAGATGAACACTGAAATCCTCTGTTTGGAATTCACTGAAATGATATTGTTTATTTTTGCATATTCATTATATTTATGTTAATATAAATTCACGGTCAAAAGTAAAGTTTCAATTATATATTTGGTTTTTTGGCACATGACAATATATCAGTACTAGATCCTAAAGAGCCAAGGTTTCAGTATAACTAAGGGAAAATCATGGAGACAAAAGTTGGAAAAAAGAATATAATTTTACATCTGAGTATTTTACATGTAATAAGAAATACTTTGGGATCTATTGCCTATGTGAAACATTAAATAAGGTAAAAAACAAGCAAACCTTCTATTTATTGTCATACTACTGTTTAGAAAAGTGATGAAAAAATAGTGAAATATGGCACATTTTTTGTGTGATAATTTATGACAATTTTCAGTACAGAACATAGCAAGTAACAATCAATATTTGCACAGCTTTTGTCAACATTAGCATTTTTATGTCTAGATTTATTATCTTACTTTAATAGAAAGATCAGGTACTTTGTTGACATTCTAAAATAGGCATTTCTCCCTTATCTCATTGGATGGCACAATAAAAGTGCCCAACAAAGAATATAACTCAGCAGAATGGTAAGACTTGGGAAACAATGGTCATATTTTGTGAACTTTTGTTTGTTCTCTTCCGACTATTGCTTACAAATATGGCACTTTTATGAAAGTAGATGTGATTTTAGGATAGTAGATGTGATTTTTAAGAGATCTAGCTTACCTGTGTCCTGACTTGTGGAGGTAGTCCACAAACAGTGCCACATTCACTGATACTGATGCAGATTTGGGGTCAGTAAGGTACTGGTTCACTCCTGGGAGTCGAACTGGACTAACACCCAGCTGCGGTGAAGTGGTCATCAGACCTCCATCTGACACCCACTTCTCATAAAGCTGGGTCAAGGTCATAAGGGACAACTGGAAAACAGAAACTACAATCAGTTACAGCTCTCTTGTCATTTATTAATATATCAATGGGAGAACTTGGCTAAACAGTCACACAGTTATACAGTCATCAAATTCACTCCTCAGCCCCAAAAACTTAGTAAGGTATTCTTGTTGGCATTTAACTCCTAAGTTCATCACTGGGTAGGTTCAAGTCCCAGTCAGCACATAAACTTAATGCAGTGCATTCAAACTACAACATGCAAGTCCCGTTTCTGTTGCGTCAAATGTCTAAGCTTAATGCTTGCTTCATAGAGACTTTACTTATATTCAGTGTTAACATGTGGAAAAATCTAGCGCTGAATAGTATTAGAATCTGCTGTGTTTCTCAATGCGTATATTATATAGCTTTATCAAACTCTGTAAAAATATTTAAATTTATCTTATGGTTTCTGAAGGCTATTTAACACAACATAAATTCAGATAAATTATTTTGGAAAATTGGCCCTCTGTACTTTAAATATATTTTTTATTAGATATTGTTCTATTTTTAAATAATATCAAACTTGCTTAAATACAAGTTTATATTTCTCACCTGTCGACTCTCCTTATGCCTCTGCTGCTGAACATATTCTGTAAAACAGGAAGTCCACACTGCCTTGGTGATGTTGTAACCATGGTTACAATGCTCTACCACCTGTTGACACACGTGCAACAAATTCTGCAGACTTGGTTTATCTCCCCTGGGTAGCTCTTCCATAAGCTGGCTGTGGAGGTTGAGTAGCCAGTGGAACACTGCACCAGTCTGTAGGCCCAGCTTGGTTGACAGCCGCTGGATATCGGTCACTGAGAATTTGTTACCTTCAGTCTGGGGAAAAAAAATCAGTTACTTATCTCAACAGACCAAGGAACTTCTTGATATAATTGATGACACAGTCCAATATAAGAGAAGAATATTTTTATTGACAGCATTAGATTGTGAAGTCATTAAAATGTTCAATAACCCTTTCATAAAGTCTGGCAATATTTAATTTAAAAAAAATATATATATACAAAATATAATGATTGTTAAATTATAAAATTAAAGATAAAAGATAAATTGTTGAAAAGAAATAATTTTATTGCAGTAAAAATTCCTGTAATAAGTGATTCTGTAAACATAAAAAAATCATTTCAAGAACAATTATTCTTATTTAAAGTATGTCAGGTAAAGAAAGCTAACAGTATCAGTGATTAAATTTGAGAAAGCAAAGAATGTGGACTTACCTCTCCAGGAATGTAAATCTCCACTCCACGATTCCTCATTGCCCTAGATATCTCACCATGTCTAGGGTCCATTGTTAGAAACAACCTGTCCACAGAACAAAAACTGGTTTATTGAAAGCCATTAGAAACAGCATAGTTACTCATGAAAATTAAATTTCAAATCAAATAAAGAGTAAGATGTAAAAAATATCAATATGGAGGAAGGAAATGTCAAAACTGTTCTCTGGTTTATTTAGTTGATAAGATTCATTTTACAGTGCATAAGGTAAATCAGTAGTTATTGTGCAAGATAATTCATCTTGTTGCAATTTGAGCAACTTCATCACTGATTTATTTATCAGGAACTTAGGAAGACAAATGTATTACAATAATCTCTTAGGCAGCCAAATGTATTACAATAACATGTTAGGCAGCCAAATGTATTACAATAACCTGTTAGGCAGACATATGTATGACAATAACCTGTTATGCAGACCATTGTATTACAATAACCTGTTTTGCAGACAAATGTATGACAAAAACCTGTGACACAGATAGATGTATGACAATAACCTGTTTGGCAGACAAATGTATTATAATAACCTGTTACACAGACAGATGTAATCAATAACCTGTGATGCAGACAAATGTATTACAATAACCGGTTAGGCAGACAAATATATTACAATAACCTGTTATGCAGACAAATGTATTACAATAACCTGTTACATAGACAAATGAAAGACAATAACCTGTTATGCAGACAAATGTATTACAACAACCTCTCAAGCAGACAAATATATTACAGTAACCTGTCAGGCAGACAAATGTTTGACAATAACCTCTTTTCTATTACAAAGATTCCTTATAAACTTGGTTAATATATTTGATTACAATTTGTTACAATTTGGTCATCTGCATATGTGCACAATACACAAGTTTATTTCCTGTGCTTTGCATAATCTGTTTATAAAGCAATTCACATTGAAGAGAAGACAGACTGGGGTTTCCATAATTTAGTGGTTGCATGTACTTAGATATAGCTGCTATGAGCTCACAAGCTATATTTGAGAATAGAAGCTTAATTACAAACTACAACTTTCCACAACTTCTGAAAGTAAAACTTTTTGCAGCAAATATCTTTTTTAGGAAATCAAAGCAATGTATCCATCGACTTAATTACATAACTCAATATATGCATTTGTGGACCTGTTTCTTCAAGTTTCCACCTCTTCAACCCTGTGTAAACTTAACACACTGGAGCAGACATTTAGGCTTTCCCCCTCACTCATTTGTGATCATTTTTCAAATAGTAAAAGCTGCTGCTGTCAGAATGGTTGAACGCAATTTATTGGAATATATTATAATCAACTTGAAAGCCCAAGTCCAAACATAGGTGACAATTTTAATATTAGGAGGTCTTAAGCATCACTTTGTTTCCAGCCAAATCACCATTGTTTAAGTGGACATTGTACTTATTTGTCAAACTGCTTTAAATTATCTCCCGTGTGGGTAGGTCTTTTGTATACCGTTTCACTAAAAATCAATAACAGTTTCCGGATTTTGAAACTTCGCCAATTTTGTTGAAATAGATATTTATGTAAAAATGTATTGTATATTGTTGGTTTTTTTTCTGAAGAAATGAATTAAAATGTCTCTTTTTACATTAAATATCAAATTTTAGGCTAAAAACATTGCAAAATATCCCTGAAATAGCACAATTCAGTTGTCTATGGCAGATACTATCGGTGATAGTCTCTGCGTCGGTTTAGTATAAGGGTCAATTTTGGTCAGGGAAAAAATCTGCTATTTCACATTGATTTACCACATTTTAGAATTGACAGTTGGTCAAAGTGACTCCATCATATACCCCATTACTTGTAGGAGCCATAAAATATTGCATGAACATTACAATAAAATGAGCAAATTAACAATCTGTGCTTTCAAGATCACATCAAAACAAGCAAATAAAAAGAACTGACTTAAAAATCAACCACCAAAAAAATGTCAAATCAATACATACCTGAAGTTTGGGTGTGGGATGATTGTAGGGATGGACCCATCGACCACACCCCTCTCATTGATGCTGAGGACGCCACAAGGCTCCAAAAGGGCATTTAGCCTATCCAGCACAGAGGCACTACAAGGGAATTCAGATTTTTTTATTTAATACAATATTGTATGAATACACTGACAAACCCTAATGCTCAAAAAGGGCATTTGACTATGCCAGCAGTGAGGAACTGTCAGGGTATTCAGATTTTTAACAACCACAATATTGTAAGACATACAGTAAAACCTCTCGAAGCGGCACCTCTAAGCAGCGGCTACCTCTAAGCAGCGGCAGTTAAATTTCCCCCCAGTAGTTTTCAGCGCATTTTAACCTCTAAGCAGCAACTCCTCCGCGAAGCGGTAAGCGGCCGTTTAATTCTCTTCCCTGAGGCTAGTTTAACCTCTGCTTAGCAACACCAGTGCAGCTATTTTTAGATCAGTCTGTCGCGTACACCAGAAATGTCACGCGGTCGGCTGATCACGGCTTGTACCCTGTTGAGAAGGTGTTAATTGGAATCAAGTTACAGTTGGATGGGAAACCAGCTGCATGCTATAAACATGCGTTGTAGATCTAGGGTATTGCGGGAACGTGTGAAAGAAGTGTCAACTATTGATGCTGTTAGCAGTAGGTTTGTTGTCTTTAATTGATCGGAAGATTAAAAGATATCACTGTATTGACTGCTTACTTAAAAGATGTTTACGTTAGTGCTAAATGCAAACTGTCATTATTTAAGGATGTCTGACTATAAATTAAACAACTAAATTGTGCAAAACAACTAAACAATAATGAACTTACATATACAGTACGAGTGTACATGTACATATGTTTACAAGTTTTTCTATGCTCAACAGCTTGCGTTTTCATCATGTACATACATTTTTAAGTTTTTTGTGTTATACAACTTGTTTTTTCATCATCAATAAATTATTTAAAAATTCATCTTCTGTTATCTCTTATAACAATATATTGCATTTTCATTACCAAAGCAAAATTAACTAAAACATATACTTAGGAAAATCTATTATCAATACAAAACTATTAAAAAAAACAAATTTTTTCTCATCTTATTGAAACCTCTGAGCAGCAACACCTCTGAGCAGCAACACTTTTTGTGCCTCCGCCAAATGTTGCTGTGGAGAGGTTTTACTGTATTATTAAAATATGAAATATTTTTATTACTTTCTTTCAAACAGACATAATTTTGTTGTTGTTTTTTTCTGATGATTAAGATATACATTCTGTTTTTTTTTATACATTTACTAAGATAAATGCATCATAGATACATCTACATAAAAACTACTGTTTGACACTGTTTCAGTACAAGTTTCTTACTAATGATGACACTCATGCAACCAACAAATATCCATAGTATGCCTTGTTTGTTTATAATAGAACATATTCTGGATTAATGTATTTACTTCCAAACTGCCATGCTAAAAATGAGACAAAGTGCTTGGGACTTGTAAGAAAATAGTTTTAAATCTTCTTCATTTATGCCTTGTGCTTTGCATGTAAAGAAAAATACCCCTAAGTCCGATAGACTATATGTATATTTGAAGGCTAACAGACAAAATCCATAGGCCAATTATGCTCAGAAAGTTGGGAGATCAAAAAGCTACTTAGCTGTATACTTATACTCCCAAAAGAGATATTTCTGACTAGTTTGCCACATAAGAAGATCAATGTTTACTGTGTCAACACATAAATCATCACTCTGAGAGACCTGGATATTAAACACCCTATCATTCCAGCATTAATTGTGGTAAAAGATGGTGCTCAAGATCAATAGGGTTATTGATTCAACATACTCATCAGGTCTTAAAGAAACAAAAACAACTCCCCAATGTCAGAATGTCAGACAGATTTAAACAAAGTTACCCACACAGAAAAAGTCAGTAGATAACTACAATATTACAAGCTAATCAATCTATAATGGTATGTTGTATTTGGTATACAGACCAATCATAGCCCAATGTGAATATACTGGAAATGAATGAACTGATCATCATCACTTCTAAATGTACCATGCTATAAATGCTGCACCAGATGATCATCTTAACTTTTAAATGAGTTCTTGGATAAAAAAAGGTTTTCACAAATTAATCTGTGAACATTTAATCTTTAATTCTATTTCCCATGAAAATGCAAAATTAATTGTTTCTTGAGAATTTGTCTTATTCTTACCTGCAGAAAAGCACATTTTCCACAAATATCCTATGACTGACCAGTAAATTCTGAACCACATGAAGATTTCACTACTAAAGTTCCATAAAACATAATTAAAATATAAAATTAAGATTTATATTCCCTGCAGTTCTGATAAGTAGAAGTTAACCTTGTCTATCAGGAGCCAACGACAGGCCTATAAATACTGCACCAAAAATAATTAAACTATTAAAATTTATTTTAAAAAAACCCATAAATGTATAAGAATAGGATTTAGTTGCATTTCCCAGAAAATCGCAATACCTGCAGAAGTTAACATTGTCTACAAGTAGCCAATGTCCGGCCTGTAAGGATTGCACCAGAAGGCTGTCCCTCCATTCAAATGCCCCACCAAGCTTCCCTGGCACAGCCTGCAAAAGCTTGTTCTTCAATGTCAACAGATGTCTTTTGCTGGATACGATGTTGTCAACAAAGTCTACAAAATTAATGGTTTCAAAGGGTGTATTTATGAATGTCAGCAAATCAATGGAATATATTTGTTTAAAAAAATTACAATAGGTGCTGTTTACACTTTTATAAATTATTTTTGGTGTATAAAATAAATTCCTGGGAAGTTGTCATAAGGACCATGAATTTAGAAGTAAATATTCCTATTAATTAAACATTGTAAGGGAATACAGAAAAAATGTTACAATTTCCTTGTCCTTATAATTTATTTACTTTATGTTTTCATATAAGCTAAATAGCCATATCTTTGTTAAGTCTGTCCAAGTTTTATGTCATAGTCATCTCACCTGCAGTTATCTTGTGCTGCTTAGTAACCTTCTTGCAGCAGGTGATAAGTGCAGACAGTGCTGCCACCTGGTGTCTAAGAACCTCTAGTTCCTCCACACTGGTCAGCTGACTGCCAGTTTCTGCAACATGTATGCACCAAATAAGGACCTTCCTTTAACCTTTTTTGTTCGGGTATTTTGTTCAAACATTTTAAAAAGCAGACACACAAATCACTCAGTTTCTCAAGGATTCCTTCTAATATAAATAATAGCATAACACAGTCTAGAATCTTTAACAATTAACTATTAGCCTGATAATCAAAAATTGATTGGACTAAGGCCCATATTCACCAGGCATTTTTATGTTAGAACTGCTCATGGATTTAAGGCGACAATATCTCAAAATTATTATACAAAATACCTGAAATGTTACATGAGACTATGAGACTTAAGCCCTTTCTTTTCATATTACACATGTATGATTTAGAAAAATCTCCTCATTTTGTTTATTTTCTTTGAAACAGTTTAAATTACTTTAAAAAACATGGAAGTTCAACATATGATTTTAGATCCCAAGCTAAACCGGTCTACAATTGAGCCCTTAGTTGTGCAGATTTACTTAACATAAAAGTGATGATTGTAAATGCATTGCAAAGAAGTAAAATGGCAAAAGCATGAATGAAAAGGTTAACTGTTTTTCTAAAGGGACAAATTCATCAGAACTGCTTAGAAATTCTTAGTTTTGCTGATATGAAAATGTAACTTTGAATTCAAAATGGCTGATGAATGCAGGCTTTAGATAAATACTGTAAGCCAGACCAGCCATCTCCTGCTTGGTCAGAATCTGCACTTTTTTCTGCTAAGTCTCTTGAAATATGTCTTGTTACCTCCGCATCTAGTTGATAGCAAATATTTAAATTTTTGTATGGTTTATAATAAATGTAACATTAGGCTTAACCAGAAATTAAAAAATACTTTTGTGGGGGAACAAAAAACAAGAATCCAATTATATACTTGTAACATGGTGCTCCTGGTATTCTTGCCAAAGCTTCTGTAACTTAGCAACTGTTTCTAAGCAACCAGATGACTCTGCGAGAACAAGATGCCTACACAGGGACTGGTATACTCTGTGAATGTCTGCAGCAACATCTTCTATATGGCGACTGAAATCAGCCTGAAATTAGAAAAACAACAATTCACGATACAATCAAATTAATTAAATGCAAACAAATACAAACTCATGATTATTTAATGTGTACTGTATCTAAGTATGGTTTTCTTCTCATATAGTTTTTGTATTTATTATGCATTTCTGTCTAAATGTATTCTTTTTAAATGAATTAGTAACAAAAGCGTAACGATAGTACTGGCCCCACTTGACGAAACTCCTCATGTGGGATTTTGCACAAGCTTAGTTCTTTATAATCTTCACAGTATTTACTCTTTAAACACTTCAATTTAATAATTTAATACCTCAACCATTGTTAGTTGATGGTTTATAACAAAAAAAAAGACTTGTAACCTTTCATATCTGTAAGAAGTTTCCTTTGAGTAAAAATAATTGAGCTTCAGCAAAATCTTAACTGAGTATTTACACTTACATAATGCAACTAGAAAGATTTAATTTCTACTTTTAGACACCAACATGACGCTGAGCAACACAACTATTGTCCTTTCCGGCATCTACCAGACAAAACCACCTCCGATCTTTCCCTATGCCAACATCCCAGAGGTCATCATTCTGCTCACAGTCACTGCAGTCGGTTGCCTTGGTAACATAACTGCTATCTTGACAATAATCTTCTTCAAGAAATTCAGAAAGTCATCCACTGCCTTCATCTGCCATCAGTGCTTCCTCGACTGCATCAAGGGCCTGTACAACTTCCTCTACGGTTACAATCTGCTACATCAATCAGAGGTACCCGTTTGCTACGCTGTCGGAGCATCATATGTTTTCTTTGTGACAGTCTCTGCATACAATCTGCTTGCTATAGTTGTGAATGAAGAACTAGAAATGCAGCGTCCATCAGAGGTGCGTCACAACAATTACTGCTGTGTGGTGTTTGGAATCACCCTTCTGTGGTTCATGTGTGTTCTTATCGACATGGGTGTGGCGTTTCTCCCCAAGGAACCCGAGTACATCCCTGGCGTTGGCAGCTGTATCTTCTCATATGGAACACCGAGCAACTTTGTCCTCCATATTCTATGGATCATCCTTGTCTCCATGGCAATATTCTGGGCATTGACGCATTTCCTGTCCATGTGCTGCAGAATTAGGTTAAAATCAAAAAGTCTGAAATGGGCGTTCATCCATAGATCTCTGCTGCGTGAAGTGTTCTCAAACAACACTGGTAATGAAGATGACCTACAGACAGCTAGAGAGGGTTGCAATACTAACAGCCTGTACACACACCTTTATCTACGACGAATTACCATTCTCACGACCATGGTGATCTGTTACATAATATTCTGGTATCCATTGTTTCTTCTAACTATTGTCGACTACCGATTTAAAGCACCGAAAGTGGTCTACAAAATCCTTACAATATTATCCTGGTGCCATCCTGCCACCACACCTTTCTTCACCTTCCTCATTCTGTTTGACATGTCCAGGAAGGATGGCCTGATGAGACGGATTTATTCAAATATCTATCCCATGGTGCAGTTCTACAGAAACCCCACGGAGCATCCAATCATCTGTAACCACTGGGACCCAACCGACCGCGGTGGGATCCGTAACTCATATTTCTATGGTGGGGAGGAGGATGTGGAAAAAAAAGATGAGCAGGAGACAGACCTGCTGCTGCAGACAACATATGGTGAGATGTCAGAGAACAATCAGCTAGGTAATTGTGCAGTCCAGTCTAACGCTGTGGAGATAGAACAGTGGGACAGGTCACCCACTAGTCCAGGAAGAACTCGCCAGAGTTAATAAACTCAATAATATAAACAATTCCATTTTTGTTAGTCACTGTTGCTATGTTGCTATGCCTAACAAGCCATCAAAGTAACTTAACTTTTAATTATTGTTGCAAGGACTTAAAAAAAACAACAAATCAAGGCCAAACTTGACAAAATAAACATAAGAAACACCACTTCTATTATCCTCAGTAGCTGTTGCTACATGTACCACTGAGAAAGCCTAAATGTCACATGTGGCAAAACAATGAATAAAACACTTCATTAATCCACAGTCTGTAGCCAATGTTGCTATGCCTCACAAGCAAACAAGTCCAAGGTGAACACAGCAAGGTAACCAATATACCACTTTATTGTTCCCTTGTCCTTAGTAACCGTTTAACTGCTGCTACACATTATCAAACAATAAGTCCAGCCTAAGCTTTTTAGTTAACAGTAAAGCACATCACCATTGTTCTTTGTACCTTTTGCTTTACCTTACCAAATAATTAACTGGCAGCTTTCGACTGGATAAATTTAGAAGAATTAGAATTATCTATTTGCTGATGTATCAGCTATCAGAACTTCAATGGAATACACACATTGAAAGAGCTCCTTCTATCAACTTTCAGGCCTGTTCAATCTATTTTCGAGACAGGTATTAGGCCCCAACTGCCCAAGCAAAAAACATCCCCTTTATATAGAAAAATCCCCAAAATAAACTTTATTAATTTTTGAAGTAACATTTTAAATCTTAAACATTTCCTAAAACATACGACAGAAATCCCTAGTCTAATTTCCCCAACTCTCCAACAATAAAAACAATAAAAAAGGCTGATTTTAAACAGCTTATTTCAACACTGAAAAATATTTTAACATTTAGAAACAGTTATGTATACCTGTATATATATGTAAGGAGATATCCCACTATTGTAAAAAGCGCAATTGTTTCCAAAATAATTAGTTATTAACTTTTTTACAATTTCTAAATTTTTGTGCTTACATATTTATTGTTACCTTTGACATACCTTTGAAGAAAATGCATTTATTTGTGTGAATAGAAAAAATGTACATCAATTTTCTTGCTCATCATAGATACTGATAGGTATTATTGGTATAATCACAGCCATTTACTTCTATTTATGAAACTTATATTTGTTTCAATAAAATATTATAACACCATCGAACTGTCATTTATTATACAGTTTCCATAATTAAAACAGAAGTCTAACATGACATAATACACAATATTCATTACGGGCAATAGATTCTACAACCAAATGCATAATGCATCCTTCTCACTTAGCTTACTCCTGCTCCTATATTTAGGTAATCTCATTCTGAAATCATTATCTATATACGTTGTGCCATAATAACTTTAAAATACTTCAATGAATAGTTCCAACAAAATTGCTTTTCAAGAATGTAATACATATGCTAAAAATTGCTCCCCTCACCCCCCAACCCCTAAATGATTCTTTTCATCATTATATAGCCAACAGTAATTGCTCTAGTGCTTAGCACTTTATCTTATTCATCATAAGTTACATAAAATCATAATTATAATACACGGACAGGCAAGAGTTTTGGCTCTTGCCCACTCATCTGCATCTCATTACATCCAATATTTAATGCACACAAACGAAGTGACATTGCCACTATATGTGGCACAGATGTATTAAAGTTTACAAACTGGAGACAAATTTTGAGACAATGCTTGCACCCCCCCATGACTGGTTGGCACACAAGTTATTTTAAAATCAGTTTTACTTATACAGTATATATAAAATGTGTTTTAATTGTATTCAGGTTATAGAAAATATATTTTCCTTGCATCAAAATATATTTTGGTTAATTAAGGTATATAAAAACAAGATTTGTTTAAAACAAGCAACATGAAATAGGCATTGCTGACATATTAGTTACCCCTTAACATGGTTAGCTTACCATCAATTTACTTCAGCATGTTTTGTTTCAACTAAAGTTACATCGACATTTTTTTTCTTACACCCAGGTTGCATCAATGTGCTCTTTTTTAAGTTCGGTTATATAAAAAGTTACATAGACACAAATTGTTCAAGTTACATCAACATGTTTTGTTTAAAAGTTACAAACAAACATGTTTTGCCAGAAGATTTAGCTTAAACTATGCCTTCTTACAATCAAGTAACACAAAAAAATATATAATTACATTTAATTTAATTCAACATGTTTTGCTTATTGCCAACTTATATCAACATGATTTGCATAGAAGTTACATAAAAATGAGTTTCATCTGACATCATGTTACATTCAAGCATGATTTGCTTACACATATCAGTAAGTGACACCAATATGCGCTTTGCCGACACAATCGTTACACCGTAACATGTTTTGCTTATACACAAGTTTTGCCACATGTTATTAATATAAACAAATGGGATGGGATTTGCCGGCATTTTTGCCGATACTGTGCAGCGACATGTTTTGCTTTGACACAACTTACAGTTTATGAGATATGTTTTGCTTCTATAACAAGTTTTCTTTAACCATTTTTTGCAAATATTCAAATTACATAATATAGTTTTTCTTCTACTAATTGCATCAAAAAATGCATGACTCACCTGTTCGAATCCTCCCAGCAACTCTGTGGTATCCATGGCACTGTTCATGGAGAGTACATTCAGCTGGTTCCCTGTAAGCTTGGCCAGCATCTCTACCACACTGGACTTGCCTGTACCAGATGGACCCACCTAGTTAACCAAACATTACCAAGATGTAAATTAGAGATAAGAAACTCTCTCTACATTTCTTTACATACATCCAAAGGACAGGAGAAACACACCTTTCATATGACTAGATAGAACCATGGACATCTAACTGATCAGATGTATGACCTCCTAACATGAAAGTTTGTGTCTCCACCAGGACTGGAACCAATGTAAAGAAGAATAAAAGTTAGGAGGAATTACATGTCATTCACTTCATCAAATTAGCCATAGACGCCACTCAAAGTCCCTTATATGTTAACCATTCATGCTCCAAACAAAAGATGTTGGAAGCTGGAAAAAAATTAGCCAAAAATTGGGTTACGAATCTTGGTCCCTGTTCTTCTATTCCCCACTAAGTGCCTACATATAAAGTCTGAAGTGAATCCATTGAGTAGTTTTCATGTTAGTTTCTGGACACAAAAAAGAAAGTTAGGGAGATAACATAATAATAAACATAGGTAGTTATGGTTCTTGTGCACTACACTTCTCTGCCTCAAAATATCTCTACTTTCCAAGTGTGAAGTCAACAGTTTTTGACATATGCCCAGGAAAAAATGATCATGAAAAAAAATGCACACTGACAGACAAAACAACAATTATATGCTGCTCCCTTCAGGGATTTACTAGTTTTTATGACTTTAGAGAACCCAGGAATTTCCTAGACTAATTCCCACAGTGTTTTCATGGCTGGTCTACATTTCTAGAATTCTATATCCTATGTACAAATATCTCACCAGTATAGCCATCCAGCTCATCTCCACACACTTTATGACAGACTCAAGGGGTGCAAGGCTGTGTTGAAGGATTTCTAGGGATGGACCTTGGCTGTCATGGCAATGACCTTCACCCCTGACCTTGAGAAAACCTCGGCCAATCTGCAGACAGTGGCCATCATAGTGGAACATGCCAGTGGCTGGTACTGCCTCCATGTGGTCAGGAAAATATCTCCTATATAGCTCGAACACCTGTTATCAAATAATCATGTATATATTTTATTTCAAACTTCAAGAGTAAGCAGTGGGACTTTAAAGGTAGTATTCAACAGTTTGGACCAGATCTTTTTCTCTCAAAGAACTAAATTATTGTTGCCTAAAAAGATCTTGCAAAATGCTAATTATAGATGCCCTACCTCTATGTGAAAAGTCAAGCATAACACATCACTCATCATAACAAATAGGTATTTCCTATCTGAGCCACACAGCACTGTTAGCTATATTTAAACTAGGAAAATAATGTGACCTCTTACTTTATATCATCATTAGGGTACACCCCTATGACATCGATGTCTATTTTTAGAAGAAATCCCAATCAGACTTATTTATAGTTTTGGAAAGAATGGGCGTGAAGAGCGATTTATTTCATGATAACAATTTATACAGTTATTAAATCGTCTTTTGTTAGACTTAAATTTGACTTATTTAAGAAATGATGCCCTGATCCCCCCAAACCCAGTTTACCTGTATTTGAAAATGGCAAATGTCGGATACCACTGTTAAAGAAGTGATAAATATGAGTAAATGTTTGGACCTACTGAAGTGATTCTGTTGTTGTTAACTTTCTGTTTTACTGCTGATGTCTGATATGTTTTCTTTTATTAAGGTTATTTAACTAGCGTAAGCAGCCAGACAAGATAATATAATTGAATCTTTATATTTATTTTAGCCATTCTGTTTTGCCAACTAATGCTTGTACTGACAAAATACCTTGTTTTTTTTATATATATGACTAGAATATTTGAAATTGAAAACCTGAAACAAATTTATCTCAAAAATTTTTTAATCTGACAAAAAATAACAGGTCACAACCATCTCCTTTATAAAAAAATGTTTTATTTTTTTATTAAGTTTGCTTAAATGATACAAGTTCATCATAAAAAAAAAAGAAAACTACATGTGTACTTTCCAATCAGAAGAACAGCAAGTTAAAAGAAGATGTTGTTAGTTCTCATCAAAAGAAAAGAAAATTAAAGCAATTAAGCTATATACGCATCTTTGCAATAAAAGAGTGACAACATTTTAGGACATTTCATTATATATATTGTATTTTGTTTTCGTAATTTAAGATTAAAGATGAACCTAACAAAAAAAACTGTAATACGATAAGCCCACCTTGTCTTTATCAGCATGTGTCCTCATTCTGTCTGCATAGATTAGTCCCACATATTCTCCTGGGTTACAAAGGTCTCCCTGGTTCTGTAGAAATAAATTGTCAAGTTCTTTTTTCGACACAAATAAAAAATGGACTACATTTAGCCTGGTGCGGAAGATCATGATAGCAATGGTTCAAAAACCAGTTCTGGCTGCATAATTTTTACCCTTCGTTACACTGGTACCCCCTAACTAAGACTTCATAAGCAGCCCATGAACACCATGCCAAAAAGCTTCCAGCAGAAAATGCACATGTTAGTATAAGTCTTCGACTACTTGCAGTAGTATTACAAGTACTTTTACAATTATTTGTACTACTACATCAACTGTAGCTTCTACCACCAACTGCTACTATTACTACTTGTACTACTACTTCTACATGTACCTACTACTTATTACCACTTGTACCACTACTACTACTACTACTACTACAACTACAACTTCTACCTACTTCTATTACTACTTGTACTACTACATGTACTACTACAATACCTTCTACCTACTACTTTTACTACAACAATAATATTTACCTACTACTATTACTACTTGTACTACTACTACTTCAACTACTATTACTACTACAATACCTTCTTCCTACTACTATTACAATAATATTTACCTACTACTTTTACTACATGTACTACAACTGCTACTATTACAACTTCTACCTACTATTTCTACTTGTACTACTACTACTACTACAACTTCTACCTACTACTATTTCTACTTGTACTACTACTACTACTACAACTTCTACCTACTACTATTGCTACTTGTACTACAACTACTACTACTACAACTTCTACCTACTACTATTGCTACTTGTACTACAACTACTACTACTACAACTTCTACCTACTACTATTTCTACTTGTACTACTACTACTACTACAACTTCTACCTACTACTATTGCTACTTGTACTACAACTACTACTACTACAACTTCTACCTACTACTATTGCTACTTGTACTACAACTACTACTACTACAACTTCTAACTACTACTACTTGTACTATAACTACTAATACTACAACTTCTACTTACAACTATTACTATTTGTACTACTACTGCATTACTACTAACACCTAAACCTTCTACTACTTCAACTACTTGTAATACTGCTACAGCTACTTCTACTTCCTACTACTTTTACGACTACTATCACTTGTAGTGTTTCTACTTCAAGAAGAACTACCAACTTACTAACAATGCATAAAATTTAAGGATGAAAATGCATTCTAAATTTAAAAGATAGTAAGATGAAAATCTGGCATAAAAGAGAAGATGTAAGATGATGATATAACTGTGAATGTGTTACCTGACTAAGGGTAAGGTCACACCAGCGGAACACGTCTCGCAGGTTGAACTCCCATGGACTGCCTCTCTGACCCCAGCTGCCTTCCTCTACCGTCTCCCTGTGCATCTGCAAATAGATTACATGACATTTTTATCTGTTACCTCCGAATTCCCTATAAATATATCAAAAATCCAAACAGAAAGTTTAATTACATACCAGTATGTCAAATAAAAAAAGTTTGTGGTTGTGTACCTGTTCTGAATACCTTAATTGATTAATATCAATCCAGTCAATTTGATCAAATCTGAAACTCTTCACAGACATTTATTTAAGACCCTAGTCATACAAAACTTAATATATACTTAATTCATGTGGCCTCTTTGTGAAAAACAGAAGTAACATTAACGAATTAAATTAAACTGATGTCCCTGTTTACGCTATATCATATGGTCAACTTACCTGCATATTGAAGGAGACCATCATATCCAACGTGTCCACTGATAAGCCTGGGTACATGGCAGTAGCAATGAACATCAGGTCTGCCTTGGTCAGTGGTTCTATGTACACCTGAATATTGTGCAAATTTAACGATAGGATAAGAGTCTCTATTTCAAAGAAGAAAAAAAACCCTGACATAACCCAGAAAATGCTAATACTTAGCTATGCTAATACATAGTCATTATAAAAGCTGTTGGAAGACATTTCATTCTACTTTTCTAAGTGCTGGATAGTATAAATGTTACCTATTACAAAGCTTAACAAAAACACTGAAAATTCTAAGTTCAAAAAGGGGCACAACTTTACAAAGAATAGTTTCAGGGTTACCACCCCTTTTAAAATCTGTTCTGCTTTTGATAATGAGTAAGTATTCCAAGTTTGAAGTGAATCTCTTGGACAGTCTAAAAAAAAGACTTTAACAAAAGTTAACAAACCCTGGCCAGAGGGTCATAGCAATAGCCCCACTTTTATTTGACAAGGTGAGCTAACAAAAACAAGCAGACTATGATATGAAAATTCTGTGTGGGTTAGTAAACTGTGATATGTATCAATACATATTAAAAAACAGTGACTGATGTATTGCAATATATCATGATACACTTTTGGAGAGTGAAACACATTCCTAATGCTCAAGGCCATATTCATGGTGAAATACATTGAAATATAAAAAATAGCCAATAGACTTTGTGATTTAGTATGTGCATTTTACTTACTTTACCTATTTCCCAAAATAAAATAATGACAGTACAATAACTTACCTGTGTAAACCTGTTCAAGAAAGACTTTGGAAGGCCTTTTCTCCCTCCTCCTTGATTTAGAGGGTTCTGGCATGCAAATAGGCGCGTCTCATTTTGTTGGATATGAAATGTCTTGCCCAGCTCGGGCACATACACCTCACCTCGATGATCCAAACATGCATTCAATCCCTCCAACACAGACTGGGATGCCAGGTTTAACTAGTGCAAATAAGAATCCACATTTTAGATAAGAGATTGATATTGCAGCAAAGTCATACTTAATATGTATTGGTAAGTATTAAACTTCTTGCAGATTTCATATCTGTCATATCTAGGGTGTAGCCATTTATATGATGCTATTGAAAGAAGAAATCAAATATTAAATCAAAGCTACATAGATAACAATAAAAAAAAGAAGAGACCCAACACCTAACTAGAGAGAAACTGAACAATCCTGTCTATGTAGTTATCAACCAATTAGTCGAACTCAAGATGCTCTCGTAGCTCTAAAAATGACATACCTCATCAAGGACAATCCAGCTGCCTGCCTTCAAAGCTTGTAGAAGTGGGCCGTCCCTCCATGCAAACACGCCCCCTGCTGCACCCTCTACTGGAAGGTCAGCTCCAAACAGGTCAGTCACATCCTGTATATATACATATTGCATCATGCATCTATACATTTAACTATTTGTTTAGTACATAGTGAACTTTGAAGGCACATTACAACAACACTTTTCATTCCAGCAGATAAAAAAAAACAAGTTTGTTATACTACGTTTACTATCTTGTAACCATTTTATTAAAAACCAAACAACAAGACCGTCAAAACTTTTAAAGTTTTTAACTCTGAAGACATGTTACACAACAAGACTAGTTCAATCCAGGTAAAACATATCTTGTATTTATTTCAGCACTTTTCTGTTCATCACATTTAATCAAACTATTAGAACAGATTAACACATAACTATACTTTACTATTACAGTAACTAAAGCAAAATGCAATTAAGCTACCCATCTGTAGAAAAAGGAAAGCCTAACTCACAGTCTGCTCTGAAAGGTTTATTCTGACAAGATCACGCCCCGCAGCACGAGCAATGGCCCCCACCAGACTCGTCTTTCCGACACCTGGGCTCCCCTCCAAAAGAAGTGGGCGAGGCAATTGTAGGGCCCGCAACACTCGCTGGGCATTCACACTGGTTCCTGGTGCCTTGAGGGCATACTGATGCTGGGCATCATTAATCTTGTTGCCTGCAGGAGAAACAATGTTTCAATGTGAACAAAATATGACTGGAATCTTTTAACTGAGGGGATGAGAATGTGACTCATTTGGTTTTCAAATGTGTCTTAATTAACTAAATTGATGCAAAAAATATTAAAAAACTTCTTAAAATCTTAACAATATATACAGTCATTTTACAAACTGTATTAATAAAGGTATACTAAGCTATGCAACATGCTATCTTACACATGACATACCTTTGGGAACAGCAAATGGAGGAATGCAAAATGACTCCTCTGTAGTCACAATGGTCATGTCTGTATCTCCTGCATGGTTGTCAAGGAGTCCCAGGTCAGCCATCTTGTATTGTTTCTCAGTCAACTGGGACACCTGGTGCAGCAGAAAATTGAGACACGTCTGCCTCAGTTGCTGAATGGTTCCCTGTTGAGACTGACTAGTGGTGCCAGCGCCCAGCCCATCCAGAAACACAAGGCAAGCTCCATGGATGTAGGACACTGCAGGGTCAAGGAGGTATGGGCTGATATCTGTTTCCATAGCAACCTCAGATTTCTGTTTGGAGCAGGTATTGATGAATCTCACCCAGGTCAAGATGTCTCGGATGCTGATTGTACATCTACAAAGTCCATTAATAGAATGGTAGCTATTTTCGTTTCTTTTTCTTTTCTTCATTTATTTAGGTTATTAAAGTAAGTGACTCAATTAGAGCCCTTATAGTGACAATAAGCAATTATTAGATAAGTGTCTAGATAAGCCCTGCAACCATGTATTGAAGCTCGCAGTTACCGATCGGCAACTTTTAACTGCTCATCCATGGACAATCTTCTTAGACTTTTAACAATCAAACATTTAACTTATGCACTGCCAAATGGAAACATAATGCCTCTACAAATGAAGATTTCAAGAGCATACGAAAATTCTTGATATAAACTAATACGAGCTATTAATACATTGTATTGTATCAAATGTTCACAAAAATATAATGTTCTAGCACAATTTGACAGCTTAAGATAAAAATATGTAACTACTTACGTTTCTAAACTAGTAAGCCGAACAACACAAACATATAGCATATCTTTTTTTCAAAATATAATTAAACTATATCTAAAGAGCATGGCATTACATCCATAATATATGTTATTCTCAACTGATGCTATTTTGGCTTTATAGATCCCTGCTTCCTTAAAGGTACTCAATTTTTGAATCCACTATTACACTCATCTGATAAATGCAGGGCAATGCTCACCGTTTTCCTATGTCATTGTTTGAGAACCATGTTACAAAATCCAAAATGGCTGCACCCATGCCACTGTTGGCACCCTCTAGTTGGCCAAGATGTATCCCTGCGTGCACATTGTGTTCTATGATCTCCTCAAGGTCACGTCTGCTGCTGGATGGAGGGCACCAGATCTCAGTGAATCTGTTACGCAATGCTGGAGACAGCTGCAGAAAAAATTCAAAAAATAGTAGTCATCATTCTTTCAATTATAAAATGCCATGATATGGGTGACTGGATACATAAAATGAAAATAAATGATTCATTGCAGCATCTGTGTACTAAATATTATGTACTTTGAGATTAACAGAGACTACATTTGCATACAAGCCAAAATTTGCAAAGACTATAACTTTCTTTAAGCCCCATCACTTTCCAACAGTACAAAAACAAGAGTTTACCACAAATATTTATGTTATGTCAAGCAAACATTCATTCATGATAACAATAATGGTTGATATTAAAAAAGGTACTGTGTTGTTTTTTTGTCATATTTAAGCTGCTGATGTGCATGGTGCTAGTGCTAAGTTAGGAAGAGATCTGGCAGTCTAAACTTGTAGAAATAATTTGGTCTTTTTTATATGTACATCCTAATAAATCCAAGTGCTTTTTAATGGAAACCAAACTAACCTCTTTCTTGCCAAAGTCTCCTCCAGGGTTCATTGTAGCAAACACATGGAAACCATGCCTAGCAACCACCTGCTCCACCTCATTCTCTTGTCCATCTCCTCCTCCCTTCTCTGCCAGAAGCACAGTTCTCTCTGGCTCCAGGACACTGTTGAGTCGCTCCAGGACACTGTCATCGGCTAGAGAGATCTCATCAATCAGGAACATGGCCCCACCCTTCATTGCCTGGACCAGTGGCCCATCAACCCACTCAAACAGCTTGTCTTTTTTGTCATCCTGCAAATAAGGAAGTCTTACATATTTTGACAATGTAAATGGCTTGGGACTAGAAAGACGAGTAAACTATTTTGTTGTTAGAGAGATTTGTTCAATGTTTTGATGTCAGAAAAATTGAGAAAAATCTTTCGTTGTTAGAAAGATGCATACAATTTTCTGAAGCTAGCAAGACTAATATAAGATTCATTTTTTTAATATGCTAGAAGTAATTACATCACTGTATAATAAGAAAGAGTATGGAAATTTAAATATTTGCTGTTTGATAAAAAGCATATTTTTTATCACTAGCTAATTAAGTAGATAGTACTCAGTAGATGCGGCATAATTAACTATCAAACATTGGTTCTACTTATCAGAAAATAATATATCAAAACAATTCTCTAGTTAAATTATTTTCTTATCTTTCAGAATTTATTGTTGAGGACAATTATGTTTGACTTACCTCTGAATGTGACCTCACTGGCCGGAGTCCACCAAGGAAGTCTGCACTCTCTGTATGCAGGTGACAATTAATGCTGTGCAGGGCCGTGTCTTGAAGCACCGAATACAGCTGACACACTGTCGTCTTGCCACACCTGAAACCACAGTAATATAATCAACTATGATTTTGCAAACTATATAATATTCATTGTGTTTTTATTATGTCCATTTTTCTATTCCACTTATTAAAAATGAAATATATTTTAAGTTTGGAATATGTTTCAAATTTATTTGATCTTACACCCTATATATATCACAGTTCTAAGTCCATGTTAAAATTAAAATCTATTTTAAGTTGGGTCTAACATTAAATATATCACAATTCTTACATCATTTCAAATTTTTGAAGTATTTCCAGACTGTGTGATCTTTCTCCAATTATATCACAGTATTTAGTTCAGTTCTAAATTGAAGTGTATTTCAAGTCGCTCATTAATGTGCAAGTGAACCATAAAGTTATTTGAGCTACATTTTTTTATATGTCTTTCAGCTTACCCAGTTTCTCCAACTAATAGGACAGGCTCCTTATACTTGATAGCTTGACCAATCAAAACAGCCATTCTTCTCATGTTCTCTGTCCATACAACATGATCAAAGCCTGCAGCTGACTGGGTAAGAATCTGCTCTAAAATCCCCTTTGTGGTAGGTGAAGTGTCATTGGTCAGTGAGAATAAGTGGGCGGGGCTTATCTTGCATTTGAAATGTTTCTGGATCACCTCCTGTATCAAATCGCCCTCCTCTGCCTTTCTGACCCGACCAGCCAACAGCATGTAGCCTAAAAGTATTCAGGGAAATAAATCTGTTATACCAGTTGAAAGACTTAAGTTTAGCAATAAACACAATAACCTTTTGCCTTTACACACTTTTCTTCAAATTATGAAGCAATATCAACTCCTGAATTTAGAATACTTAAAAAAAAAAAGTAGGGAATTACAATTTCATGCATCATTGCATCCGTGGTAACATAAGATTAATTAATATGGCTCCAACATAAATTTGTGAGATTAACAATATCAAAAGTTGCAACAAGACAGTAAGTATATGGAAAAGATGACATTATTACCTTTGCTGGCATAATATTCTGAGGCAAAAATATGTGTTTGATTTCCATACACAAACTGTTATATACAGAATAAATCAAATGATGTACAAAAACAGAGTGAACAACAATGATGATCCTATATTTGGTATGCTGCATCTTGTTAAGACTGCAAAAAAATTTCTTGTAAATGTTACAAGATGTATCTGCAGTATTGAATAAAGTTTTAAAGGTATGCAAAGGAAAAAGAAAACAGTAGCAATTATGTAAATTTTTTATACTGTTCACAAATTTCTGGCTTTCACCTCATATATTTATACTAAGATGAGTGCTTCTATTAACATTATGGAAAGAGCAAAAAATCATTTGCCAGCACTGTTTACAGAAACTTAGGAAAGACTGAAATTTTGCTAACCCTGTTCAGCCAGATGTTTGTCCCAGTCGTAGAACTTTCTGTCGTCCACTTCAGGGCAAGTGTATCTGTCAGCCCAGCGGAAAAGGTCACGCAGTGTCATGTATCCCATCTTCCCTGCAAATACACCGGAGCCTCGGCGCCTCATCTGAAGCTCTAGCATGACAGAGATGAGTCTACGGGCATACGACAGAGGGATGCGGCATCGTTCATGTAGAATCGTCTCCAGTTCCTTGCTAGGAATTTCGTCATAATGAAGTTCCACGAACCGGTTCCTGAATGCTCTTGACAACATCTGTCGATAAATAAAGTAAAAATATCTGTACAGTATAAATGTGGACAAAATTGAAGTACAGATCTGGGAGATATAATTCCTTGTTTAACAAAAGAAAGGCTGGATTTAAAAAAAAAAAAAAGATCTGGATTAAAACTTACTTTAAAACAGAAAGTGGTTTTATTAAAAGAGAGATTTGTTTAGAAAACAGAAACTGGTTTAGACATGGGATTGGTTAAAAAGACCTTTTGTTTTTAAAAGAGGTAGATTTAAAAAAACAAACACAACAGGCTGGTTTACCTTCCTGCCCCCGTACTGCCCTGGTGGGTTCTGTGTTGCAAACAACATGAACTTTGGGTGCGCCTTCACTACCTCCTGCGTCTCAGTAATGTACAGCTCTCGATTGTCATCCAGCAACTAAAGGCATGTAACAACACTGACTATAAAACCAATTAGGAAGCAATTCAGGAATCAAAGCAACTCATATAATTACACCATACACCTACATGTAGTTCTAGTTTGTCAATCAGAAAATGGGTAGTGTTACAACTTGGTCAAGTAAAGCAGGAAAGATATTGAGCAACTGTGACAGCACATATAATAACACCATGTTTTATCTTGAACTATGTAGTTTAAATCGTGAAAACAACAACAGGAGAGACTGTAACCTGATGAAAGGCCCAAGATGACCATGGCGTGATACAACACTCAGTCACATTATCCTGAAACCAGGCCAACCAGTCAAGGAACTACCCTTATATTTGATGGAGCATTAGCAAGGGAAATGCCCTTAAAATATACTGTTAAGTTATATAGAAAAGACGCATTTTTTTGCCCCAAATTATGAGAAAAAAGTGGGGGGTGTGTCTTATCCATGCTAAATAAAGTTTTCCCCTTTTTTCCCCAGACCAAAATTGACCCTTAGACTAATCCGACCGCAGAGACTATCGCCGATAGTATCGGCTATAGACAACTGTACTGTGCTATTTTAAGGGAAAACTTACGTTGTTTTTACCTACAATTTGACATTTAACATAAAAAGAGACATTTAAATTCGTTTCTGTATAAAAAAACAAAAACAATATGCAATAAATTTTTGCATAAATATCACTTTATTTTAACAAAATCGGCAAAGTTTCATAATCCGGAAACGGTTATCTAGTTTTAGTGAAACGGATCAATTTTGATTTGAAATTTGTTTTACTTTGAATGTTAACTACGAATAATTTGTCTTGTCTTTGAGAATTTGCTTTTTTCCTTGACTCTAGATCTCAAAAAGGGGGTGCGTCTTATCTTTGTGTGCGTCTTATCAATAAAACTTTACGGTATCATTATTATGACCTTAACCTGAATGGATGTTCTTGACCATGTTATGCACATTAACTTTTAAGTGTATGTCTGTTATATGGTGGTACAGACTTATGAATGGACAGACAGATTATTTATTGCTGTTCTTCAGTAAACATAAAAAGAAATTTCACAAAAGACAACAGATGAGAGTGTGTACCCTGTTGAGAGCCTCTAGGACATCTGTGGGGGCCAGGTTCAGCTCATCTAGAATGATCCAATGTCCCTTTCTCATGGCCTCGACCAGGACACCTGGTAACACATGGGTAAATATAGCAACATATGTTAAATTCAAATACACTTCACTTATATTATGCAAAACATATATAACATATTCAATTGCGCTTCACAAAATCCTGAAAACCATGTTAACATATGTCATTGCAAAATTTACACTCAAAGTCACTAAAAATATAAATCTAGTCTGTCCAACATTCATAAAACTGTCTGAAACGCTGTGTTTTAGTGTTACCTTTAAGATATTTTCTGTTTTAATTACTTTTAAGTCAATGTTCCACCACTTTTGGGGCACAACAGCTAATAAAATGTTAACATACAGTCATACATAGTTTCAACATAACTTCAATCAAATTAAACTCATTTTGTTAAAAGCAAACAATTAAGAATTGGTAGATGATCGGTAGCATCCTTTATATGTGTATACATGGTATAAATATAAACAAAACATTTTATTTATTTTGAAGAAAATTCAAAGAAAGTAGATTAAATCCTTCTTTCTAAAAAACAATTTTATTATGGTTTTATCGAAATTTTGATAATTTATTTTCATTTTCTGCATATCTAACAAATTATGTACATTATTATACAATGAACAAATAATTTTAGTGTCCCCTATAGTTGAATCGTAACTTCTCAGCCCCTCAGCAAGTGGGGTCAAGTATTGGTCAGGATGAGAACTTGCATATTGATGTTAAGGTGGTCTTCTAGCTGACCTGCAGTGAACTTGTGCTTCTAACTAGACACATGTCTGGGGTCTTCAACCACCAAGAGCTGGATGTCGCTAATATGACCACAATTGTGTTGATGCAATGTAATAAATGTCTATGTAGAATAACCAGCACAACACTGGAAGACGTTCCCACATTCAGTCCCTCGCCATGATTGGGACCTGAATGGAACCCATGCAGTCAGAGGGGAGCAGTCAGAGGAGTTACACATACGTGACTCTGCCACTATGCCATAGGCATAAACAAATCATTCCGTGTAAACCAAAGACTGTAGAAAATAAAGCCAACATTATGAAACTCCACCTTCAAAAACAAATATGTCACATATAACTATTATGTGAAGTGAATCAAGACATCTATACCTTCTTTAAACATGAGTTTTCCATTCTCATCTGCAGCATAGCAGCCAACATACTCCTGTAAGTCTGTGTGTTCATGGTTGTTTACTCGTACACACACATTTCCAGTAGACTGGGCCAGCCATTTGATCAAACTGGTCTTGCCAACTGATGTCTCACCTTGGATCAACACAGGATGTTGTCTGCAGGAAAAGTTTACATGAGATTATTTATTTCCTCCTAGCAAACATAAACTTTAATTATTAATTTATTGAATTAAACATGCCAGTGATTTTTTTAACATTTTGGAATAAGGCCCTTTGAAAGTAAGAAAATTATGTGGGAAAGAGATTACTACTTGTTAAACTGGATGCTGTCATGAGGATTCCAATTTAATATCAAATCACATGGCAAACAACCAATCAAAAGCTTTTGGTGAAGTTTCAAAATTTTGTTCCAAAATAATATGGTCACTTCGCCCAGCAACAAGAAATAAACAACAACATACAAGCCATAATAAATGACTCACAACTATACCATTTTTGAACTCACCCAGCAGACACAACTCTTGCCAGATCCTTGAGATTGGCTCTCACAGATGGGGTCAGTATGTAGTTCTCTGGGGTCACAGGTTCAAGCTCTCCCTGTGGAATCCAGTAGCCCTCAAACTTGAGATACTTGCCACCAATGGGCATTGGAAGAGCCTGCTTGAGAAGGGACTTGCTTGTTGCTTTGCCAACCACGTGCTGGCAGACAAGCTGCTCCACAATGGGGTGGGAGGAGCGATCCAGCTGGGTTAGAAAGCTCAGACAGAACCCCTGTGAGAAAGGAGAGTTTCTTTATAATATGGCTTGGGAGTAGGATTATATAAAATACAAAAAACAAGAAATGTTTTGACATGGGCCTCCAAAGATGCATTGACCATGACCTTGACCATATGTGCTTCACTTGCAAATGGAAAGAGGGACACATCTTCAAGTGTATGTAAGTAAGATGGTAAAGTTGTATAAATCTATTGCAAATATTAACGTAATGATAGCACAAATATGGAAAAGGGACAGACAAATGTAAATATGGATGACCAGTGTAACTTCTATATATGCCACCTTTTGAGGGCATGCATATAAAAGAACTTCATAAAATGAATTATATCTTAATATAACTGTTAACTGTGCATTTTAGTGTTCACAAATTATCAACAATAAAAAATTTAGTATGTTTGTTGACGTAATCAACACTATTAAACACTGAAAGCGTATTTTTGAACATTTCAAGACTCCTGTGTTATGTTAAATGCATTATCTTAAAGTAATGATTCTGTAGTTATTGAAATAACAGTCTTTTTCTTACCTCATACAATGATCGGGCCACTGAACCACATGTGTTGGCTGCGGCAAATCTCAGCGCTCTACACAGGGTACGCAAACTGAATGTTGGTGGGTGACCAGTACCATCGGTGAGTTTCTTGACAGCCTCATTGCGAATTATGAGGTAGAACTTAACAATACCATCCACCTGGGCTGCGGAGAGTGAGAGACCCTGCAGGTAGTCGCTTACAAGAACCTTCAGATCCTGTGTGTCACTTAGTTCATCCACATACAGCTCAGTGAATCTGGAGGACATTTTGAATAAATACATCTTATAAAACATTAAAACACAGACAGTAGAGAGGGTGATAACATCTCTGCATTCAAGCTTCTAAATGTTGAAAATGATAGAACAATTAACAACGGTATTTAAACAAATATCAATCAACAAATGCCAAAAACTTGAATTCACTTCTATGTTCCTCTGGTAAGTTCTATGACTGGAACACTATATATCTAAGTCAGTGAAAAAACTTTATTTGAACAGAACCCAAAACTATTTTCAGGTTGAATAATTTGTCAATCAATATAAAGCAAGTATAGTTGAATTATAAGCTAGCATAACCACTGAACAAAACAGGTAAAATGAACTGGATCAATAAAGAGCTATCATTGGATATTCATTTGGAAATAACTCGAAAATCCCAATGTAAAACATACAGAAAAACAGAAGCGGCATACTTGACCAAAATCTACTATCGTATACATGACATTATAGTGTCACGTACTTAGTTGATTCTTTATCAAGCATCCATGTCCCTTAACCGCTTAATCATTCTTTATGAAAGAACATTGAGTGATGTAATAACTGTATCAAATAATTTACATTATTTAATTTTATTATGACATATGTGCTGAAAACGTGTTTCTTATACTCCAGAAATCTAAACAATGTCAGCTGTTTCTGTTTTGCTACATGTAATTAGCAGCATAACTTAATATTATCTCTGCTAACTTACTAAATCAGCAAGTGTCTTCATTATTTGGCTCTAAGATCCAACTGTCCTGTCAAAATTTTACTTTGAAAATAATTTTTACATCTTCGAATTAACAATTTCATTATAAGTTATATCACAAAGGTCCTGAGGTGAAATTTTACATTCATACACTAGTTGAATAGCAAATCACATTTTACTTAAGTAAGTTTTAAAATAGAAAAAAAAAACTAGTAAAAGTTTTACGTAGAGTTGCTGCAGGATCAATAATGACAGAAGATTTATTAGTTTGTCTGAAAATGTAATCGATAGATCGGTCAACATAATGAATGTGACCACTGCATAATGGCCTGTTCCTATATGCAAGGTAAATAGTGCAATTAACCAAGTGCTAGAATGCAAATAATTTTTGATAGGCAGTTGACACACACACATACATGTATATATATATATATATATATATATATATATATATATATATATATATATATATATATATATATATATATATATATACATATATACACACATATATATATGTATATCAGAGAGAAAGAGAGTAGAGAGTAGAGAGAGAAAGAAAGAGAGATATGGATGGATTGATGGATGGATAGATGGATGAATGGATGGATTAATAGATATATAGATATAAAGATGGATAGATATAAAGGTGGACGGACGGTCTGACGGACGGATGGATGGACGGACGGATGGATGGACGGACGGACAGACAGTCAGACAGACAGACAGACAGATTCCATTAATCAAAAACCAGGAATTACAACAATATACTGCAATAATTCAACAATATGGAGCAACATAAATATCTTATGTACCTGTTCCTGATGCCAGGAGATAAGTCCTTCTTGCCAACATCTGTGGCAGGGTTCATACAAGCAAACAGACGGAAGTCTGGGTGTCTCACAACTGGCTCAACATCCCTGTAAACACATTTAGACACTTAAGTCTGAGGCTACTTTAACTTTTATTTGCAACTAAAGTTTAAGAAGAAAAACACAGTTAACAAAAAAGGGAATATTCTTAAGCACATTTTTTTTGCGAAACATAAAACTGGAATCTACTCTATATTGTTTACATAAGCCACAAACTGTACATTCCAAATTAATTTTGGAGAGTTGGGGACTGGCAAGTAAAAATTACTACAACTATGATATACTGTTTCACTCATCTGCTTTTGAAGTCGATATAGTAGTCTTCACTGTGATTACTTGCTGAAAACTTATGGTGATATATATTACATTATCCTGACGCTGGGCCGGTCAGTCCTTGAAATATCCTAGTCCTTATTCAAGTCAGTCCTTGAATTATTCTGACCACGGACCAGTCAGTCCTTGAACTGTCTGACTCCAGGCCAGTTAGTCCTTGAATTATTTTGACCCTCCGATAGTCAGTCCTTGAAATATTCTGACCCCAGGCTAGACCGTCCCTGAATAATCCTGACCTGTCTGTCCTTGAACTATCTTGATCCTTAGGCAAGCAAGTTCTTGAATTATTCTGAACCAGGGCCAGTCAGTCCTTGAATTATCCTGACCCAGGGCCAGTCAGTTCTTGAGTTATTTTGACACAGGGCCAGTCAGTTCTTGAGTTATCTTGACCCAGGGCCTGTCAGTTCTTGAATTATCTTGACACAGGGCCAGTCAGTTCTTGAATTATCTTGACACAGGGCCAGTCAGTTCTTGAATTTTCTTGACACGGGGCCAGTCAGTTCTTGAGTTATCTTGACACAGAGCCAGTCAGTTCTTGAATAAGCCTTTTAAGCAGAGTGAAACCAATTATTAAGACTTTGCTTTGTCATAGCCTACAATTTATCAATAGGCCTACAGTATCTAGGGTCCCCCCCTTATCTTGCGTGTAACAAAAAAAAGCTCACCCTCTCTCCATGAGTATGACAGAGCCTGAGTCGCTCTCCAGTAGACCACTGAGACACTCAAGCGTTTCCATGGCAGCAAGATTGATCTCATCTAATAAAACCCAGTCTCCACACCTAAGAGCTTTCACCAAGCTCCCCTAAGTAAAAAAGGTCAAACATGATTAATAAAACATTGGCCTTTTTTAATATTTAATTCCAATTTGTTTGTTTTTTTGTTTGTTTTTTTGTAGGTTTTATAATTTTTTAAATATGTCAAAGTATTGACAAACTGAAAATGACCAAATAAACAACAACAGCCACCTAACATCAGAGGCATCAGTCGGTACCTTTTGTTTAACCATTCATTCATGTAAAAGTAAAAAATGTAAACCTATAAATGCTACAGATGATATAAAATGCAGATCAAATTTTATTTCAGCTTATCACACTAAAGAATCTTATTATAAAAATCACCTTTACCTGTTTGTAAAACAGCATGTTAATATAAAAACAAGTGTATAATATTGGCAGTTTATTTCATATCAAGGAAACATGTTATTAAAAAAAATCTCTCAGATTTAATCAAAATTTATTAAACAAGGTTTGCTTATATAATTTTTCTGTTATTAGAATAATGCAAGAGACTTATGTTTGACAGCTCTTGGAAAACTTAGAAGAACTCAACATTCTTGTTAGTGAGGATATTTTTGTAATCCTTTTATTGTATAGATTGAAAGTCAAGTCCCCTACCTCCATAAAGGTGAAAGCCAGAGTGTTCTGTGTCTGCTGTACTTGCAACTTGAGCTGGCCCAATCGTTTGCTGATGTTGCGCCAGCGCTTCACTACCTTCCTCTCTATACAGGGAAAGCAAGAGATATACACAACAAACTGGTTAATCTTTTAATATAAACATCTACCTTGCTGGAAATACCATTTACTCTACAGAATGCACTAATGGTGTTTTAGCAAGTATAAATAACATTAGACTTAAGTCAAACTTTTTCTAACTAACATTTGGACAATTTTGACTTTGCCTTTGGCTGCAACTACTGACAGTTAAATGTGTTATCTAAAATGGATGTATTAATATTGCATGGACAATGCTCTTAAATTCTTCTCAACGGTTTTGGTTGACTTAATTGTACCGACACCATTATTGTCATATGGGCGACATCAAGCACATCACTGATGAACAAAGACACCAAATTTATGTCTGGGTAGAACAAATGGCACACCCCCAGATTAGCAGGTACTATTTAACTTTACCTGTGTTTTAATGAAACAGTGTAAGACTAAGTCTTAAATTGTAAGAAATTGTATGAAAACAAGATTTTTTGGTAATTTTTTTATTATCAAACATTGATTGGATTGGGATTAGGGATTAGCCGGCATTTTTGCCGATACTGCGCAGCGACATTTCTATCATTATAGCACAGGGGCACTTATGAGGTGCCCAGGGACTGAACCCGGCCGGTCCATTAAACTGACACCGATGAGTCAGGCATAATGCTGTCCCCGTAGCCCCGAGCGTTAGGAGGGAAGCCACTACTACCAACTTTAAAGTCTTTGGTATGACCCGGCCGGGGTTCGAACCCACGACCTCCCGACTTACAGAAAGAACAAGGATGACAGATTTAAGAGCATAATGTAAGAAGCCAATTTTTTATTTCATTATACACAGAGCTTACCTTTTTCAAACTTCTGGAGAGCAGAGTTCACTGTGTGCTCCATTAGGGAGAATAATGTATCCCACTTTCTCTTGCCAAAACACTCCTGAAGACAACAAATAACAAGAATAACACTCATTTTAACTGAATTGTTCGAAATGTAATAAAATGGATATAGAAAAAGGATGCTACTGCAAAAGTGCATTCAAAGAATTAACATTCAAAATTATGAATACCCCAAGAAACTCTTTGCCCCAGTTACTGTATTCCTATAATATAACAAAGGGTCATAATTCTGTTAAAATCAAGCTGATCATGATGTGTAATTGTTCTGCCTATCTAGGTCCTGCAAATTATCTTGGGGTGTAACAACAATGGCAATTAACTTTTTTTTTCAATGGTCAAAGTCCCATGTGGGAAGCATAGGAAAGGAAAAAGTTGACACAATAGGTAAAAAAATGTTTTGATATATGTCATAGAAATTTAACAACAGTAAACCTAATCTTTTTAAGAAATGCCTTTTTTTTATTCCTACAATACACCATACCCTATATCATTTCTCTAAATGTACTTTAGCAATGTAAAATAACTAATTATCATTTTGCAATCAAAATTTAACCATAAAAATAATAAAACAAATTTACTTTCGAAAGGCTATGTACATATATCAGAAGGATATTTGTGTAGCATTTAATACAGAATACTGCACAAGATTCAACCAACCTGTAAATGTCCAATAAATTTCACATTCTGTTTCCTTGAAAAGTTTTTGCAGAATTGAATTTCAAAATCCTCAAAGAAAGGTTTGATGATGTGACGCAGGTCGACTGGCTTAAACCTGAAAGAGGTTACATTTGTTTGATTAATTGGTTTATCATTGCAACAATGTAGGCTGCCTCAACTGTGACAAGTGTATAGCACACCCAGTTCAATATCCTGACACCAGAACAACCTGTCTTAAACTTCAAGTAGCATTCTAACTTGATATCACACCCAGTCACAATATCTTGACACCAGATCAACCAATCTAAAACTTCTAGTGCGATCCAAACTTGATATCGCACCCAGTCACAATATCCTGACAACAGATCAACCAGTCTATAACTTCAAGTGCAATCCTAACTTGATATCACACCCAGTCAAAATATCTTGACACCGGATCAACCAGTCATGATACTTCAAGTGCCATCCTAACTTGATATCACACCCAGTCAAAATATCTTCTTACACTAGACCATCTAGTCATAAAGCCTCAAGTGCCCTATATATATGAAACAACAATTTTCTTCAACGATGTCTCAGCCTTGGCTTTAACCCAGGGCCTTATGTCTATACCTAAAACCAAAACTCTACAAAATTGTGCTACCAGGTCCAGTTGGTTACAGGTTGTTATGGTTTACATGTGCATTGATGACAATGCATGTAGCAGTGGGTAAGAAGACAGTAGCATGCAAGAGAAACATACACAGAGTTGAACTATTATGTATGACAGCAATGGCCCTGCCTTGGGCAATTGTTGGAATTTGAAATCAAAGGAACAATTTTTCAAGTAATTGTGATTACAAAAGGTATTTAAACAACAACAACAAAAACAAAAAAAACATAATTAATAATACTGTGATTTCTTTCACTGACCTGTAAGCAGTTAGTGATTCTACAATATATAAACACATTTTTTTACAAAATTTATCAATGGGCTAAAGGTATTATCAAATATTTATAAAAAACAACAACATCCTAGTGAAGAATAACTAGAACAGCACATACCCTCCCAACAGGTCTGCACTGTCACTCTGTTGATTCATGTTGATCACATGGAGTGAATGACCTGGAAATATAAACATTATGTAAACCATACCTGTTTAAACCTAATGAAAATTGGTTTGTTTGTTATGCATTTTTAATATTTCACAGACACATTTATAAACAATGAATCCAGTTAATTTGGGTGGAGAAAGCAGAGATAAATGCACACAAGAGAACCACTGGCATATTATTCTTAGTTTAATTAACAAAAAGACAAGGATCCATATGTTTGGAGTTTGGATTGTGCAAATCCATATTTGGTGTGCACCTTAACTTTAGGCGTCAAATCTTGGGAAAAAACTTACAGCTCATAGATCGGGTACATCACAACTTAAAGGTGGTAACCCATAGTTTGTCTTTATCCAATACAATTAACAAAATCCTAACACTGATTTAGGGAATTTAAGAATAGTTTCTGCATGTATTAGTAAGTAATGAGACTTACACTATTATGCAATACTGTGTTTACTTCCCTTACATTGCATTTCATTTGTCATGCAAAATAACTTACAATAAAAATTAAGTCTTTCATCATAACTTTAAGAAATAAAAAGACTTATTTAATATCCTATCGATGCAATTGAGAGGATTTAACTAAATCAACTGAATATGATCATAAATTGCACAACTTTCATATGACCTTCACTGTTGAGGTGATAAAAAAGAGCATTGTAATAGCACATAGCTTGTGCACACCTCAGACTTTTAAAATTACAAATCTAGCCTCACCTTGCTGTGAATTAATAATTTTACCTCTTAATATAGTATTATCATTTTTATAGTTTTTTATTTTATAAGAAAAACAATATTCACATAATTTGGACCTAGGAAGGTAAGACATTACTCATTAGTTCTTCAACACTTAAAAAAGACAAAGAAGGGGACCATACCTAGTTGGCTTGCAAGGAACTGGACTGTGGATGTTTTGCCAGTGCCTGTTTCGCCCACTAGCAGTACTGGTTCTCGACGACTGACACACATTGCTATCTTCTCTAGCAGAACACTGGAGAGCCGAGTGTAAGAAAACATAGCACGCTGCCTGTTAAATAAACAACAACAGAGATCTTGTATATACAGAAAAATAACAAAAAGTCTAAAATATGTCGTGAAATAATATTTTGCTTGCTAATTATAAATTGCATTAAAAAATTATGGTCATTGAAACAATGTCTCTGTTTCATCTGTGAAGAAAACAGCCCAACAAATGGAAAAATATACAGTACAATTTTTTATAAGCAACACAGTCACCAATTTACCTTTTTTGCAAAATGGACGTTTTTGAATCTTTGATGGCCAAGCTGACTCTACCAACTGAAATTGCCTTTGGAGAGATGGTGACATCTGGCTTGTAACTGCGACAGTAGTACTCAGCCTGTAATGTTTTAAAGAAACTTAAACATGAAATTCTTTCACTGACAAAATATGTTTTAGTAAGAATTGCTTGATAATTACTTTTAAAGATACCACAAATGCATATTATATTTCTTTAATGAGCATCATTATTCAACATAAATATTAAAAATGCTGTATATCATGAAAAAAAATTTTTTTATTTACAAATTAATAGCATATCTAATAGAATGTAAACCCTCACCCTAATATAGAACATTATTTTCAATTACAACACTAATTTTATTTTCATGATGTCATTATTTAGCTCTTTCTATACGTCATCTTACTTTATCTTTTATATATAGACCTTGACAGTTGCTGATACAGACCTTGACTTTAGTTATATTGACATAAGCTCCTATGGCCTCGGCAAGACTCTGTCTGCGGGCTGGCTTTGACAGACATGAGACAAAACAATCTAGAGCTTCCATTAGAACCAGGTTAGGTGTGCGACTTGAAGAGGCATCGAAGTCCTGCATGATCCGCCCACACCATGTGATCAGATCCCTACAAGTTAGAGTATCAAGGTTTTTAAGCTAAACTGGACATTGAAAGCAATAGATAGACAGAACATTCAAATGTTAATCTATGAGAGTTTGCTAAGTGAATGTGTAACAGACATACAATGTCCACAAAATTACCAAGGAATTAGCCCACAATCATTCAATGATCCAGTACAAGATGTAAAAACAGAGCATTATAGACATAAATCTGAGGTACTTCTTAACAATAAATGTGAAGTTCAAGAGATAAGCAAACTTTTATTAAAGTACTGAGCAATAATTATGTTTATACTTACCTTGTTGAAATAAGTCTTCCATCATGGGACAGGAATTTCCCTGCATTGGTGTCTTCTGTTTCCATAGTGTCTGTATTTATGGTTGCTAGGTGATGACCAGCAGATAACAGGAAGTATATATCCAGCAGCTTCTCCGCTGTAGTCTCCAATGGGGGATACTTCGCACAAAGAACCTGGAGGGTGAATGGTGAAACCTTAAACACACTATTACTTGAACAAAACATGAAAAAAAATTGAAAAAAATATCATTTAAAAAAAGAAAAGAAACATTTGTCTTGTTACAGTTGTAAATTCTAGTGAGATCTTATTTGCTGAAACTGGGATTTCTTCAAATTACAAATAATAAAAAAACATCTGTGCTGCACTGCTACAGAGAGGGTAGAGTTGCCGAAATGTAAACTTAAAAGTGGGTAAGTCTCGCTGACATTGCAGTGCACCAGTGATTCTACCCACACATTTATCTACAGTCATACTCCACCAATAGTCACCATAAAGACCCTAAATGTGTAAGGGCAATGCATTTATAAATAAGCAAATATAATTTTCAGTAAATTATGGGTATCACAAAATAAAATTTAATTTACAGAGAACAGGGTATATTCTTTAATCAGATATATTCTTTTTACCAATTGCATAGGACAGGAGCACCCATTACAGTGATCTTTAAACTGAAATGTGCACAGGTAGATTTGGTGAGTGTCTTTCATTCTCCAAAAAAAGATGAGTCATTGTAAACAAGTGCGACTTAGAAGATAAAAAATAACCTTATTTTCAATGTACTAAAGACTGCAATGCATACCTGGGCAAGTTCTGGTCGAGACAAAGGTTCCACCAAGACAGTGGTCCACAGTTTCTCAAGTAGTAAACTGCTGCTGTTCTGTTGCTGCTGCTGCCAACCACTGCTACTACTAACCAGTCTGATTATGAAAAAAAAATGAAAAATGAGACAGTTTAGGTAACGTTTAACAAGGATGGCAGTGATGATATTGATGTATTGAATAGTTTAAATTTAAAAAAGGAAATTAAAACAGTAGATAGCAATTGTTTTTTTTAAAATACAATGATGATTTTTATGGTGTTGCCATCACTGGGATCAAATACTGTAAGCAGTGAACATACAACCATTTAAAATTCATTTATCATGACAATGTGCAAAATACTTTTTTTAACAAAACAGTGTTTGATATAATAGCAACCATTTTCCACCCAAATGCCTTGAGGCAGATGCTCTAACCTCTATGTTTATTCTAGTGTGCGCAATTTGCCCACTTTTTTAGCGCACAATGTCTGTTGGTGTAAAAATCGTGCACATAATATGATGTAATGTAATTGATATACAAAAAGTAACATTTTTCCTTCTGCCAGTTGTGAAAAGCAAACATAGGTGTATTATTATTACTCTGCAAGGTGTATAGGTGGCTTTCCTAATTAATTTTTAGAAAAAAAAAATTGTATTTTGGTAAGCCCAATGCCGCAAATGGTCTATTTCAGAATGAGGAGACAAAATACTGATTTGTTCATGAAGTTGTTGCATCTTTGCATGAGCAAATATTTCATGGACATATCAATTTGAAATTTAATTCAGTGAAGAAATGTCAAGTAAATCGGCCACTCCAAAGACAATTTCTTACAGCCTTAGTGATGTAAAGTGCATAAATTGACATCCAACAAACTTTGCAAAATTTACCAGAAAAAACAAACAAATAACATATTTAATGTAAGATTCAAAGAGACACTGAACAAATGCATAAAGTAAATATAAAATCCCTACATTGGGCATACACCCAGTTTTCCAAATCTTGGAATAAATACTGCTTCATGTTTGTTTTTATACAATTATATCTCCTCACCTGATAAGTATGCACTGACCAGGCTGACGCAAAAAGTTTGAATCTAGATCAGCCTGCTGCAGCTGGGAGATATTGATCAGGCTCTACACTATGTTCTGGCAGGCATTAAGTATAACATCTACCTGTAGTTACCTGTGCATGTAGCTGTTAGCAATTACTTTACAATTAGTAGGACTTAAACAATATCTATGTCTCCTCACCTCCTAGTGGCAAACAGATGGAAGCCTGGTGCCGCTCTGATCGAGTCACCATGGCCTGGTACGGCAAGGGTACGAGTCTCCAGCAGCGGTAGCAAAATAGATACCACCTCCATCGGGGCGAAGTCAATATCCTCCAGCAGGACCCAGTAACCCTGAGTTACCGCCTGCGTCAGAACTCCTGGCTGCCAGATGAACTCGCCAGGGACCTCTGTGCATCGATAAGTCCCCAACAGAGCCTGAAAAAATATTCTAACTTTATTACAACATAATCACGATGGAGATGCCTAGCTATTTAATACTGGTGGAGGAAGACCAAAGACAACTGTCTTGGAAATACAAACCAGTGCACTGGGTCACAAATCCACACAGTCAGTAAGTCAGTAAGTAACCACTCAGCCATGGACGGTTCAAGAAAATTGCATGAATATTGGAAGTATATGTATTATGAGTGTTTTTTAAAGCTTCATGGAATGTAAATTACAAATTTAGAAGAATATATCCTATAGCATAGCTTACTCTGGAGCTGTCATCAAATTTCAATTTAAACCACTGAATGTATAACGGTGTTTCACCTATATTTAAAAAGAAAAACTAAACTTTATCTTCGGAAAAGGGAGGGGTAAAAAATGGGGGAAAAATAAATGTGAAGTGCATGTGCAGTGTTCATTCACAATCAGGTTCATAATGCCAATCCCTGTGCAAAACAAACTTTCATCAAGACAGATCATGTAACCACGAAGTTTATGCTTTGTCTGTTTGTCAGCAATTTTGACACAATAATAAGTAATGAAATTATTGTGTATATAAAGCCTTATTACAACTGTAGCCCTTTCTACTAGATAAGCTATTTTGTAGAGTTATTGTACTAGATATAAAAGATGAATTATGGACCCACCTTGCTGTCCATCTGGTCACCAAGCTGTATCTTAAGCAGTTGAGGGGGACCACTCCTTCCAGTCTGCTTGGCTAGGTGTTCTACTAGAGTTGTCTTCCCTGACCCAACAACTCCTTGCAGAAGTACAGGCCTCCCTGCAGAGACTGCCAGGGCCAGGCTGTGTAGGTTGGTCTGGTTAGAAGGAACTGGTAGCAGGTCTGAACCCTAACAACATGACCAGTGTAAAAGTACAAAGTTTTGGTTGATTATTCTGTTATTTTTTTACAAACATAAAGTTATATTAAATCTTCATGAGCATAAGATGTGAAATAGATTTAACAATATCAAAGAGGAAAACATGTCAGCAGACTCAAATGGTGAAGTACTACATAATAACTCAGGTGCAAAAAGTTAGGTGCGAGAAACATTATTCAATTCTATGTTTTATAAGCCTAAAACAACAATACTGAACCATACCTATAAAGTTCTATAAAAAAACGATCAGACATTACGACCCTTTGCTGTTTATATTAATTAATAAGAAACTAAAAATGAAAGTTATCAGTAAAACAAACCATTATGAACCTTTAGCCATATATAATTTAGTCTTAGTTTTTCACTGATCAAATACCATACAGTGGAATATACACTATTTGCCTATGCCTGACCATTTTTTGCTTAGCAGTTAAAGAATAAATGGTCATTTACCTCTATTTGGTCTGTTTGGTCTGCCTGCGATATTCTAGACAGCATTACCCCACCCACACAGGTGACACGGTTACATAGATCCGTCTCCAGGACCATGTGTTTGGTATGTGTTCCCTCACTGCTAACCTCTGGTTCACACATGGAATCATGGGATACTTCACATGCAGATGGCATGGAGAATCTTGAAAACAGAAATGTTGGTCATGGTTAAGGTTGGTTCATCATTATTATTATACAAATGTCTGGAAATTCTTCTGGTTCTTCTTATTATTATTTTATTATTATTATTATTTTATTATTAGTATTATACAAATGTCTGAAAGAAATGTTCAAATTTGTTTTGTTCCAACATATAAGGAGCACTGACACAACTAATAAGGTAATTAGGTGAACTTTAATTATTATTGGAAAGGAAGACTTCAACTAATTAACTGCAATTATCTAAATTTGTGTCATTATAATATTTACTTGTTCTTCAGACGTAAAAGGTCTGTGTCTGAGAAATGTTTGTTCAGGAATACATCTCGATCTGCTGGCAACATCTTCTGAAGTTGTATCACAGTCTGACAAGCATACCTGTAGAGTAAACACAGGTATGTTAGACTGTACACAGGTACCAAGCAGTGTTATTTTCCAACACATGTATCAAGCAGTGTAAGTTCAATTGTGAGAAAGAAATGTACCAGAACATGCAGACATAAACTTATAAAGCTCTATTAACAAACATAAAATATATAGACTAAAAAAGGTTTCTAACCATTTGACAAGAAATCTACTTTACTTCAAAAGAATTATATACAAAAGGACTTGTACAAAGATTTACAGATTTCTCATTAGCTAGAAAATAAAGATAATTACAAATGCAACAAATAACATTTTTTTCTTAT
Source organism: Sinonovacula constricta (assembly GCA_007844125.1). Classification (NCBI taxonomy): domain Eukaryota; kingdom Metazoa; phylum Mollusca; class Bivalvia; order Cardiida; family Solecurtidae; genus Sinonovacula; species Sinonovacula constricta. Next base: position 25,803,162 of record CM017556.1, on the reverse strand, counting down.
TTTGCTGCAATGATGAAAAACCATGCAACCCTTTTACAAAACGTACAATTAAACAAAAAGTTTTGCTTAGAGAGCATGCCAGATATGGCAAGTATCAATATTTGTTCCTTTCTTTTATAGTGATATTTTTTCAAGTACTAATTACATACTGACTCTGAGACAACTAGAAATGTTATCTAAACTCTCAATTCTCTTACCATCTGGCAGTTTCATTATCATGTAATGTGTAAGGTAGAAGGTCCTTCATTGGCAGAAGTGTGTCAGCAGCATCACCAAGGTAACGTGCAAACATTGAAGCTGCCTTGCATAATGCTTCTATCCTAGACTTTAAACAGAACAGAGAAACATAAAATTGATAAATATACATAATATAAATATGAGAAAGAAACAGAAACTTTTAATTTCATACTTTGTTAAGCTATTACTGTTAAAAATTAGATTATTAATTTGATCCGTTTTTGAAAGGCTACAATGTTTTATTAAAAAAAAAATGAATGATTTTCAGTGTTTACAATGAAGAAATGTTGGGTCCTATACAAAATCCCTATGAAATTGTACTCAATTTTATTATTATGATGTAAAACATATAGTTTCATCTAATACAATGAACAAATCAGAAAAAGCACATAAGTGCAGAATGTCAAAACTGTCGGATAACCACTGAGATTGGAAATTTAAAACATGTTTATGATTTTTGCTGGAACTGGTCATGCCATTTTGTCAGCATCCTGCAAGGTGAGTGTAACTATGTACCCACGACTGGTTACCATCAATACTCGATAAATTGCTACCACTTTTCACATTTATGAAGAACCAGATGAGATGACACAGTCACACATTTATCATATGTAACAAGCTCTGGTAGTATTTCCCAGACTATTTTTAGTTCAATCAGAACTGTTTTACATTTTCGGAAAATGGACTGAACTGCTAGTAAGGAATATGTACATTGCATCCCAGAACACATCATACATTTCCAAAATGTGTATCAGGCAATTTCAGTGTTTTGGTGTGATTACGCCGTAATGGCGAACACTGATTTTTATTTTAAGGTTAACCCTCCTGTCCTTCTAAAAGGATAATAGGATACTTTTGATATATGCTAAAAATGTGCATAAAGTTCAGAAGAGTATAAGTATAAAATTAAGCATGCTCACTTATTTCTGAAAAGTACCCCCAAAAAAATCTACTACCATGGCAACACACACAGCTGGTTTTGTTAGGTCTTTGTTACTTTTTTTTCTGTTCTTCTTGTACAGTAATGATGAAAAATGTCAACTAACTTAAAAAGATCACATAGGATGAGAAATAAGACACTTACAGAAGATTTCTTTGCCTTCTTCTTCTTGGGCTCTGAAACATCTCTTGATTCTGGGAGGAACCCTGGTTTATCACGAATATAATCCTGGGCAAATCTAGATTAAAATGTAAACATATGACGGCATGACTACTTTACCTACCAATTCATTTTCAACTGACACCTACAAAATTATGGTCGAAATGACAATGTCCTATTACTCTATTTGGAGAGAGACCACTGACAAGTATCATAAGAAAGCCACATTCACACTGAAAGTCAGCTGCAAAATCTCCTTGCAGAAAAAAAAATCTCCACCCCCTGCTAAGACTCATGCCTATGTAACTATTGCTACTAAGAACATGATGAAAATTTAAGTTTAGTTAATTTTAGCTTCTTGGATGTCAATTTAATAAAGCATGGATTAATAAATGCAAAACTGTTAAATTCATACAGCCAATGATTATAACATCAACATTTTTTATTTTCATACTTGGACTTCAATTAAAAATGTATATATTTATAAATTCAAAATGACTAAAGTCATATTTAAGCAATTACTTTACTTATTGAGGAGATTATTGAAAATCTCTGTCTTACTTTGCCTATACATGTCAGTTATCTAACAATTCTCATTTTTAATCAAATTATCCAAAGTATCTCTGAATGTAGTATGCCTAATTGTGGTGATATTGGTAAGGAGTACTTATTATCTTCTATCTGATGAATATTTGTGCATTGATTATAAAATGGTTATAACTGTTACCTCTGAATATCACTCCATAGCAGACAATAGCTGATGGCAATACAGAAGTCCTGGTGTTTGGTAAGGGACCACGGGTCTTCTTTCTCCAACTGGATTCTGCTGCGAGTTGCAATGTCCAGTAGAACTGGGTGAAACAACTGACCAAACTGCTCATCCTTACTGGTCAAGAAAACAGAACTGAGGGACTCTAAAAGAGCCTGTCGGTCATTTGGACTCCAAATCTGAAAGGATAATTATTCAGTTAGGTGCACCTTTGTATGTTTTTGTGTGTTGTGAAAATGCTCCCTCCTGGGCTGTCTTCTTATGTAGCTAAGTTTTAGAGGGACTGAATTAGAAGCAGGGTTCATGGACATCAACTATGTTCAGATTGAAACAGTTTTAGTAGCCTGGTTTACAAAAATAAATACAAGGGTAATTCAGGGTGTTGGTTGCCCCACTTGCTGAGGTGGTAAGAGGATAAAAAACTATTGATTCTATGAATGAAAAATTCTCAGCTCTGCTAGATTTAGATTTCAGTATTATGACTTAATATAAGCCATATGATTGTGGATCAAAGGTGCCATAAACTTTTTTTTAATTAGGGGGTGTACACTGCTTTGTTTATACATGTAATACTGTGCCATAGGAGCACTTATAATAAAAACAGAGTAGTGTTGTTGTTGTTTTTTGTTCACACTTCTTTTGACAAAAGTGGTTCTGTTTTTTATGAATACTCTGATAACTTCAGACTAAAGTTTTCTGAGACTCATCTGACAACAAAAACAGTGTCACTAAATATGCAATGAAGGGTCATAACTAACAATGTATCTGTAATATCAATAACAACACCCAAGACAAAAAAGATCTATACAACAGAATTTACACTGGAATATGACTAAATTAACAAATCTATATCTGATGACCTTACTTGCCTTCAAACCATTCATCAATGAATTTGATAAAGTATATTCTGCCTTCATCAATGGCTAATAAGCATATATTTTCAGACAAATCATTGACAAAATAATTTATCAATTGGTTATATTTTACCCCCAAATTTTTCATTTTTTTGTTACAGTATGCCCCAACCAGAAGCATAATCCTTTCACCTCTGAGATGCCATGTCTATAATGCAGGTCCTAATGTGGTAAAAACAATAGTGTCATCTTGAATTCCTCTTGTGATGCCAGGTTTCATAGTCCAGCTGTGTCTAAGGGAGGAGTGTTGTACATATTTTACAGCACAGACTCCAGAGGTCGCAATGTCAAATCTAAATTTGGGTAAAATAGTTTTTGCAGCTGGGTTCACACGTTTCCAGATTGGGTACTGGTCACTTCGGTAAACTGATCTTATATAGGGATTAGTCTGGTCGTTGCGGTAAATAGGTGAGCATATAATATAAAACCTGATTGAGACAGAGAATTGGGTATGTCCACGTGTGAAAAGATTTTCACACCTCAGCCCGAGACAGATCATTTAATCATTTATTTATTGAAAATGTGGAACAGGTACGCTTTGGTAGATTTAATTTATAAAACAATAGTGTTGTTAATGCAACATAGATATGCGTCTACTGTAGATGGAAACAAAACAATCTTCTCAATATTATGAAAGTAAACCACTGATTGACACGATCCCCTGTCCGCATGACAAACTGTGATAACATTCAATTCCACAAATGCGGGAAATAACAACAAAATTGCATAAATATACACCACCTAATTTTAAGCATTACCGATAAAATTTATCATAATGCATACATAAATAAATAAATGAATAAATGATTAAATTATCTGTCTCAGGCGGTGGTGTAAAAATCTTTTCACACGAGGACATACCCAATTCTGTCTCAAATAGGTAATATACTGTATGTTTACCTATTTACCGAAAAGACCAGACTGATTCCTATATAAGATCAATTTACCGAAGTGGTCATTTACCAAAGTGACCAAAACCTCCAGATTGCTGTCAGACAATTGTTTCTTTTGAGAAAACACAAGTGATCATTGTGACAGTACACCCCAGTGGTAAGGGATTGTATCTTTAACCATCTATTACATACTATAGCAAATTTACAAATACATACCTGTTTGTGAAGGTATTTTGAAAGCTCTTCTCTTGCTTTGGGGTTACTCTTGCAAAGTTTATCAACTGCAGGGAATATTTTCCATCCGTTAATCTGCTTCTCCATCATTTGATTAGTTAACAGTATCATGAATTATGGCATTTTCCTTTCGACAACATAAAAACCGTATGCGAAGTAGCACCGTAAAATTTCAAACACTTACACAAAATTTTAAGCACGTGTGTGTGTTGTCATTTAAGTGCATGGTTCCCTAGAATCAGTAGATGGGGAACCAGGATAGAGGCTTGACATAAATTAGTGCGGTCTGATATATATAAATGCGTAAGGTCCGATGGCCGAGATGGCCACGCCTCCTTATGAATAATGCCAACACGTAGAGTCTGATATTGATAATTCCGATAACAACATTTCCTTACATTTATTTATCATTATTATCGTATCCATGACGATTTTGCGTTTAATTCGCTTTAAAAAAAATAGAGCCGTCTGATTATATGTAACGTGTAAGGCCCGATGGTCTGATAGTTACGCCTTCTTATTAATATTTATAGACTGTCACAAACGCGTAAGGTCTGATTCAAAAGCTATTAAAACCAGTCTTTTGTATTTTGTGATTTTTCGTTAAATTTGCTTCATTTAAGTTTAATTAGTCCTTAGTGTCCACAAAAACAATTTACTCCAATTATTTAAAATCAACACAAAACGAACCACAAAACGAACCACAAAACTTAAGTATAAGGTAGGCATAAGATACTGGCGATGACCAGTCATCTTAAATATATACACCTGGAAAAAAGTTAAGCACCCCCTAATATTTTTAAAGCGTCTTCAGTATAAAACATTCCTATGACATATTTCATATGAAAATAACTAGACAAATTGTAAAGTATGAAATGTCAACATGTTTGCTAACATAGCAAAGAGAAACTGGCCCGAAAAAAGAAGTATTTAATACCGAAAATGTTACATATTCAAGACGTATCATTTTCACAAAAAACATACGTAGGTTTAAGTATAGAGCAGCAGATGTCATTAGCAACTTGTTTGTTACAGTGTCTTGGTAAAAAGTCTATTGATGTCTTAGGATCAATTTTTTACCTTAGTTGGTCAATACCGGGTGAACCCTCCACGTGCATGGATGACTGCCTCAACCCTACGTCTCATACCACCGGTCAGACGTCATAATCACGTAATGAATGCTGAACTACGCACAATATGAGTTATAAATACCCATAGATATTGCAAGGGCAAACTGCTTTTTGCCAAAATCACGGGGTGCATGATACTCTTGCCTATATATGCGTACTGATTTTTTTTGTTTTATACACAAAAATATTAGGGGTGCTTAACTTTTTTCCAGATGTATAGTTAGTTAACATAAAATATGTAGTCTGATAAGCTCAACACATAAGGTTCGATGTTTAATAATCATCAACACACGCAGTCTGATAAGCCGCAGAAACCCATGTGGTAATGGGCTGTGTGCATCTCTGATAAGATTTTAAGTTTAACTTATTCATCACACCAATTTTCTGTTTGAGCTGCTGCTGAAGAGAAAATTGCAATGTTAAGTCAAGTATCTGGCATCAGTTCATCATCACTCTATCGCATATTGACAGAGAAATTACTTTTTAATAAAGTCTTCTCTAGATCGGCCCCTCATATTCTGACTAAGGAGCAGAAAGAAAAGCTTGTTGACTTAGATACAGACAATGGTAATAAATTTGACAAAAGACGTCTAAATTAAATTATAAATAGGGGTGAAATAGGGACTTTTCATATTTAAGATATTTATTTATTTAGAAATAAGGAAACCCCAATATTATGTTATATCCTCTTTAGGAGAAGAGTTTTCTATTGAGTATTGTTTGGAAACAAATTATAAGACAAACCAACCAAACTGGTTACTTGATTGGTTTGACAAACTATCCCAAATATGTAATTAATTGTTTACAAACTCAACACTTTTAGATGGTTTTCCCATTTTTGTTTCCTGCTGACTGTGCGTTATTAAAAAAAAGATCAACGAGCTCTTGATAGCCAAACGATTTATTGCAGAGTTGCCCAAAATGTTCTATAAAGTATTTTGGTTGATGCTGCAAATTATAAAATAATTTCACCACATGGTTTTGATTTCTTGAGACTTTGAATACAGCAGGAAATAAATTTGTCCAATTTAGCACACATCGTTCAATTAAATTTCATTTACTAAATAAAGAACTATACATAATTTATTCTTCATTTGGTAGAGAGGTACAGAAAAAAAATGCCAAGGGATAAAAAGTATGCAGAAAAAAAGTTGCCCATGCGTGCCCATACAGGGATTCGAACCCTCAGTCCACAGTTTTGAAGAATTTTAATACTCTTCAGTTGATGGGCTTATCAGACTGCACGTGTTGAACGTTATTAAATATCAAAACTTGGGTGTTGATGGGCTTATCAGACTTAATGTATAAGCTATGATAACTACTGTTTACAAAGAGGACTTCTTATAGCGAGTATCGTAGCCTACCTCATATTTACGTTTTGTAGTTTGTTTTGTGCTGATTTTAAATAAATTGGATTAAATTGTTTTTGTAGACAAACAAGACACGTGCATTATTAAACTAAATAGGCTAAATACTGTACAGTTTATAAGAATTGCTTTTGGCAAACACTTCACAAAATTGTGTTTAATATTTAAAAAAAAAATCTGAAAAGTGCTCATGTTTTATTTCAGTTATGCTTGGAACCCGGTGGTTTGTTCATTTGTTATGCTTAATAAAAACGAAAAAAGCATTTATTTGTATATTTACTTACCTGTAATGCTAATATATTTGTCATGAAAATATACAGTGTATAAGAAACGTAATTCATTTGTGCAAATTAGTACCCTTCTTCAAATAGATAAAAAAACTACTCTACAAACGTAGCTCATTTGATTTCTTGCCAGATTTTGTTCCTAGATAGATCAATATTATCAAAAATTATGATATAAATATCTCGTTTTGACATAAATCTCGCGGGACAACTTTACACCTGGAATTGGTCATTTTTATCTGTTTTGGCTGATAACTTAAATGAAGCAAATGTAAATCACAATTCCCAAATGTAAAGGACTGCATTATATAGCTTTTGATGGAATTATCAGACCGTTGGACCTTACGCATTACATTTTATCGTACTAATAAATCTATATTTTGATGTTGGTACGAGACCATTTATACATATTCATAAAGAGGCGCGGCCATTACGCCATCGGACCTTACGCATTTATGTCTATCAGACCGCACTAGTTTATTTCAAGCCTCTGCCTGGCCAAACAGTAAACATTTCTCGCGAAAACTCTTCATTTTGGTTCAATTTAAGGTTATTCCTACTTTTTATAGCATCTAAAGACATTGCTGATTTTTTTACTGAATCTGAATAACAGTTTCCTTTTGTTTACTTACAGAAAATATGATATGTAATATGTTTTCGCGAGTCACTGCTTCGTACTTTATTTATCCGTAACCAAAATAAGCACACTAGCTCATAAGTGTCCTTTTTAACTTTTATAGTGGCTAGTAATTTCAAATTACACTTACTAACCTAAAAATTTAAATTTATTCATTTGCATCTTACAAGTACTGTTAATCATGTTTTATAGTTATGTACAATTTTTCAGGTATTAAAACGCTTCGCCCTTTTCACACATCGCCCACCCCTGATTAACTATGCCCACAAGTGAATCACACTTTGCCCAGTTCTCAGTAACATGTCACCTTTAGAGGGAAGTTAATGAGTCACACTTCACCCTTAAATAAAGAAATTAAGTAAAAAATATATACATAAGCAAAAAATACTTGTACAGTCTTGTAATATATTATCCATATTGTTTGCAAACATGTATATTGATCATTTATTATTTCACTAACAATTTTTAAAATTGAACATCTTTAAAAAAAATGCTCTGCTAAATTAAAATAAATTCCACTAAGTGTTATTCATTTAAAACTTAGTGTTCACATACTTTTGAATATTTTTAAATGGTCGTCAAACTTATTGAAATTTAATTAATTTATTTTACTATAATATTGTTCTCTACGCGCAATTTTAGGTTGTGTTTTCTCTGATTTTTAATATATTTGACAAAAATGTTTAAACTCCATTACAAGAAACACTAAGTGCTTTTCATGATTTGTGCATTATTTTAAATAACATTCAAGGAGATTTATAATTAAGCATAGTTTTAATTTTTATGTAACAAACTAAATTGATCAGAGTTGTTCTAATTCATAAATAATGTTAAGAAGAAAGGGCGCAGTTTGAAGACTTTTGTCATACAACGGCGAACCATGAATCTCGCCTCCTTTCATTATGGCAAATTGTGACCAATCATGGGAAGGCAAAGTATGACAAGAGCAAGGTGTTACTAATTCCTTTCTTTGTTTATCAAATAAATTGCTTGAATAAAGGTGTTGAGATATAAATTATAAATAACATCAGGCGCAACATATTTTTAGTTTAGCACGATTCTTTGGTCTATTTATTTTCATTGTTCAGTCAATGATATTCTTTTCAAGTAACATTTTTCGTAAAATTGGGGGCTGCTGCAGCCAAAATGACAATATTTAACTAAAAATGTACTGTGGTTTTAACAGTTATCAATACAATTTTTTTTAATAAACAACAAAACAATTATAAATAAGCATACTAGCATATCTGTGATACTTTATCAGGATCATTCTATTGAAAACTATAGCTTATTCTTTTTTATAAACGGAATATAATTTCCATCTGCTTACGGCACTATCACATTCAATCAGCAATAATGTTTAGGCTAAACCTAAGTTTACAATTTATTTTCGTACAGATTTTTTTTAATGTTTAAGAAGTTTTTTTACCTTATATAGAAGTAGCTGTTTAAAGAGCCCTCTCGCTTGGAAAACAAGCCTAGTTTTTCCCCTAAAAATGAAAATTCCCATCCAATAAAGATTTATTTGAACTACAATTGTAGTGTGATGACTAACGGGAGACCGGAGCTATCATGACCAAACCACCAGATCCACAATATATTCTCAGAGGAGCTGGCAGTTCCATTTCTTCTCTTAAGGTAAGTAATAGTTTTATTATGAGGGTCAAGCTGAACATTTTAGACATGACATTTTCCAGCTAGCATTTTTGTGCTGTTGGAGAAGGCAATATAAGTGCAAGTATTAAAAGAAAAATTGTTTATTGGTTTTCTTTTACATGTTTTTTTGTCTTGCTTACATTAAACACTAAAAACGTAAAACCATGTATTAGTATATACAAAAAATGACTTGGTCATAGTTTTGCCTAGGTGCATGGCACACAGAATCAGACTGTCCACACTTTATTTGTATTTTAGCTTCTGCAAGGTCCATCAGCATTTAGTTTATGACTGTATAGTAATGACATATATTATTTATTATTTATTTTTCAATTTTTCAAACCAGGGCTGGAATATTTTTTTTTCAATGACAACAAGTTTATTTATTTTTTGATTAAAGCGTTCATGTATCACGCATCCTTATTGGCTTTTTAGGACTGGTGCATGCATTGTACATGCACCGCCTTTACATGTTGTTGAAAAATGCTCCTGGTGTGAAATTGATTGTCTTCATCACTAATTAGATACCGCTGTTTGTTTGTTACTTGTCTGACTGTAGATTTTTTACTTGTCCAGGACTAATTTATTTTTCCAGCCCTGCTAACATACATAATTATTGAATAATGCTTTTGGTATTTTTAATTCCAGTTTCAATCAAACAACATATTACTGGCAGGAGACTATGCGGGCAACATCCATAAGTGGTGCTTAAAGACTAACAGAGTCCAAGATAAATTGACAGCCCATCCAGGTTCATCTGTGATTTGGATTGACTGCATTAATGAGACAGGCTCACTAGTGACACAGGGAAGAGATGGTGTGTTGAAAATATGGAACCAGACTGAGGTGTCCTGGAAAGAATCAGGTATGACTTTAATTTTGGACGATATATTCATAAATATAAGATAATAAAGTTTTGTTTAATTCGCCATTTTCAGAAAAAATCATATGAAGTAATGAGAGACATTAGTGGAAAGTCCCCCCTGAATACTTCCTAAATGCAAGTGGGTCCTTTTATTTGGTTGATGTCATTCTGATGTTACCTAGGTAAACCATAACCAGTAATTTCATTTTCTTAGATAAATAACATTTCAATAAGTATTTAAAAGGTTTTAAAGCTGAAAATTATGCAAAAGTAAGAAGTTTCACAGGTTGTAATTGCACCATCTGCAGTAGAACAGGCAATAAAGTCAAAGAATTCCAACTAAAAGGACCTACCTACTATTTGGACTACCTCGGATATAAGCGAACAAGGGAGACATGTTCATTTCAACAGCATACCCCATTAAGAACTTTTTTTTAAATTTGTAAGTATCTTGTTCTTAAATTTATTATCAAACTTAAAAGTGTTTGTTTCTTAAGAATAAGAAGCACAATCTACAAAAATGTCTGAAAGTTTATTAGTTTCTGAGTTGCATTCCCCCAAAGCTTTAGAGTAGATATAAAAAAGTGGTATAGATATCATGTTTATGCTCAAGCATATATTACGATGTTATCTCAATGACTAGTCAGCCTTGTGTTACAGGCCAAGGTATTGTTTCCAGTGTCCATGGCATGCATGCTACAAGTAAGGACAGCAGTTTTATCATATGCTTCAAATGAATATAATCTCCTAATAATTAAAATGTTGTTGACATGAAATCATCAAAACAAATTAATTTTCAAATGTTGTTGCAGGCCAGGTTGCTGTCAATGCTATGGGATTCTGTGGCGGACATTTGTTGGACAAGAACACTGTAGCCGTGCCAAGTGAAGAGCAGTCACTTGTCAGTATTGTGGATCTTCGCTCTCAGCAAGTGTCTCTTCGTCTGAAACCAGATGCTGATCTCCAGAAGTTGGGTACTTGATTAACATAAACAAATTATGTATAATATAGATTAGGAGTTTGCTTTTAATTAAGCTATCAGTAAATGATGGGTCTGTGCCCATGGGGGTAGAATCTCTGACTTAAAACCTCTCTGACTCCTTAGCCCCTCACTGAGTGACGTCCCAGGCAGGGCAAAAAGAATCATAAGCGGGTCATACAGCAAAACAAAATTATCAAAATGTGCTGCAGTGTTCAACTTCAACAGGAACATAACTGTATAGGTGGTTTCAGACAGTTTGCCTGTATCTACCGGTAATACATGTAACAACATCTTGCCCATGTTCTTTGAAATTTGCGTATAACTGCTGCAGAAGCATACTTTACATTAAGTAAACTCTATAACATTTAATGAAGTGATAGACAGTACAAATCATAAATTATATCGCTCTTAATGCTCAGTATTTCACGATGGGGATTTCAGCTAAAAAAAATAATGACATCAGAGCCAATTACCCAGATGATCATGTAACGTGATTTCAAAAGTAAGTGGTCATGTTTTCATGGTTTAAAAATAGCTAACAGTGAAGTGTGTCTAGGATAGGAAATACCTTTTTCAATGACAATTACGGTGTTATACTTGACTTTTTACATGGATGTAGGGCACCAATAAACAGCATTTTGCGGGATCTTTTCAGGAAGCAGTAATTTATTTGATTGGAGAGAAAAACATGGCCCAAGGATACTACCTTTAATGAACAATACATTATTTAGATTTTGCTGTGAATAGCAAACTAAGTTGGTCAGTAAATGAAGTAATCATTTAATCCAAAGTGTATCAAGACCAGACTTGGTAGTACAATTGGTAGAGTGTCGGTTCCAGGTACAGGCTGGCCTGGGTTCGATTCTGGGTCATGACATACCAAAGTCATTAAAAATGGTTGTGGTATAGCTTCCTTGTTAACGCTCAGGCAAACACAGGGGTAGTTCCACAAGTGGTTGGCCCAGCGTCAGGATGATGTGACTGGGTGTGGTATCATGCCAGGTGTTCACGGCATGCTATACACAGTGAGGGCAGCACTTTGTCTGCTTCAAATGGGCACTGTCTCCAGATAACTGAAATACTGTTAGTGGGACAATTAACCCAATAAACAAATAATTTTAAGGTTTACTGACAATAATTGAGCTGTTATTGGTCAGTAGAATAAAAAGACCATTTTGTTGCAGATCCTTTCTTAAAACATTCAGGACAGCCTATGCCAGTATGTGAGCATAAGCTTGAGATATCTGAAAAATGGTGTTTAAATATATGATGAAGTTACCTGAGAACTGAATTTCATTTATATCTTTATGATAACATAAAATTGCCAGTTGCCTTCATTAATCTCTGAAAGAAGGAAGGTTTATTACTTCCTGGCTGTGGTGTTAGATTTCTCTGGCATATATTTGTTAATCATGAAATTAAAGTATTTTAATTATTATCTAAACAGTATAGCTTATCCAGTTACAAACTGAAGGATATTTTAGTACCATCAAATGTCTTGCAATGGGTACAAATTCAACTGCTTAACAAAATTATGAAGATGGAAATAATGAACATTTTACAGCCTCAGCATTTCTGTTGCAAGCAATGTTTTCAGTTATAATTCAATGAACCAGATGTTAAAGGAGATTAATTCACCACCTTTTATTTCGCAGATGACTATAAGTGTGTACCCATTGTATAATCTTGAAACCTTCAATGCAAAGAATGAAACAGGGGCAGTAATTCAGACTGATCTGTAAAGATTAATAGTAGTGGGAAGTCACATTAGTTACAAATACTCTAATTAAGGATTTTTTGTTTGCTTTGGTTGCAGGCATGTGTATGAGTATCTCGCCAGTTTCACCATCTGATGTCTGCAGTCTGCTGGTTGGATATGAGAATGGGTGTGTCACACTGTGGGATATCAGACAAACCAAGATGCTGACCTGTGAAAATATTCATCCAGAGTGTCTCATGTGTATGTGCTACTGCCCCAAACTGTCAAAAGGTTTCTCTGGTTCTGTTGACAGCACTCTGAAATCCTGGCTGCTTGTTGACAACAGTATCCAGCCAAAGGACACAGCGGCCATTGTGAACCCTGGTGTTAATGACTGTGTTGTCAGAGAGGATGGGAAGATTGTGGTGTATGGTGGGTGGGATGGAAGGGTGCGGGTGTTTGGAGCCAAACATATGAAACCATTGGCTGTGTTACAGTACCATCAAGAAAGTGTTCATTGTTTGGCTTTTTCTGAAAATAACCTCTTAGCTTGTGGTTCAAAAGACCAACAAGTAACTCTGTGGAATATATATAACTGATTTAGATTTTAGATACATAAAATAATCTTATTTGTGTAATTTTTATCCTAATTCATAATGTAAGGACTAACTAAAATTGTTATAGTCTCTGGATTTTCATTAATAGATGATTGTAGATGGATGTCATCCCTTTAAAAACATAAATATTGTTTTTGGGTAATTTAAACAAGATGATAAAATATATGCCCAGCTACACCAAGCAATTGGCTATTTGTCAACAAAAATGTTATTTTAGAATTGAATGTTCTTTTTGTGCATTTCATAGTTTGATGACCAGAGGTGTTAATTAGATGTTTGGCAACTGCCTGTCATACCATGATGAAATGCTCATAAAGATATTTTAATCCCTATTATTACTAAGAAAATATTTACCAAACTCTGCGAACTTAATGTTATTTTTGTGCATTTTGTTTTTTAGTTGTTATTTATTTTGATAATTTATTTTGATATTTTGATCTATTTAGGAGCAGGATTATGGAAATGTGCGTGTATTTTGTGAGACAATTTACAGTTGATAAATGTTTTGAGTATTTAGTAGTGTGGAAGTGCTTAAAAGGAATTTTTTCTCACCTTCTCTTTATTTTTACATGTTTTCCTGCTACTCCCTTCACTATGATGGTTTTGGGGATAGGATTATGCAAATGTACAGATCTAAACTGTACGAGATCATAGTGAACAGTACAGAAAAGATTTATAATGTGAAAACTGTATTTAAATTATGATTGTGTTCTAGATGTAGATTGACTTTGGCATTCATCATGTAGAACAAGTGAGTAATTGTGTCAAAATATGTAATTTCTAGTTCATTGTCCCTCAGTGGTTGTCAAATTCATGAATATTAATAAGAAACAAACAACTGCATTTTATCAAGAAATAAAAAACAGTCACACGATTGGGATGAGTAAAGAAAGACTTTAAAAAGATACATCTGTTGTTTTATTTATTAATGAAAACTCTGCATGCAGAAGAATCTAATAGCTAAATCAGTATAGGGCCTAGTGCTGAAATATAGTGGCCTTATTGATGTTGTCATATATCATTAAAAGTCCAGATGTGTCCTGTATATTAAATCGGCACTGTTTGGGTTGGTGTCCTGGCCAGAACGAATGCCTTAGTGTGTAAATTGTCTCATAAAATACATATACATTTCCATAATCCTGCCCCTAAATACCAGTTGAGTTTGAGTTTTTCGCAAGTTGAAGGACCTAATGTCAGGTAGGTTTCCCTGCTGACCTTGGGTATGCTGTTGGTTTTACCTAGCCATTTGTCTTGGGTCTTTCTCTACCAAAATAGTTGGATGTTGGAAAATGACTATTATTTGTTAATGTGATATATCTCAAAAACAAAACAAACCTGCCCTGGTAGACTATAGATGTTGCATCAGTGCCTTGCATAGAAGAATCAACGCTCAGTTTTAGGCCACAACATACCACAATCTTAGTCCTTAACAATAGCAATGGAATACCTCACATGTTTACACTTTGTAAGGCTAGTTTCATCTCTTGTTAATAAAGTAACAGTGTCATGTCATGTCAGGTAGTCATGGTATCCTCTCAGAGTGATGGCAGCATATTTGCTTTAATCAAATCATACTTCAGTGGAGAAAATTGTTGGTTGGTAAATATATCAAGTATGGATTGTACATGTTTCATCATTTTAGGTATGTTGTCCTATCAGCTGTAGAATCAGATGACAATGTCTTAACTAAGGCGTTTTGGGGGCCAAGGCATGAACTCCATAGGTCCTGTTGACGTCTGCATAAGACTGCTGCTCTCCCTTGTCCTTTCTTAACAACAACCTTGAGACATCTGACTTCACTCTGCCTGGCATCGGCGGGTATCCAGACAGTTTGCCTGTACAGTATTTACTTTGAACACAGATTGGGTTGTCCAGAGGCAATGCGTCAAATCTCCTTCAGGTTTCATTATAAATGTCGAGGGCCTTACACTGCAGTATTTGTCAATCAGCATGATTCTGTTATTCAGTCGGATAAGCTAAATTCCACAAACAATGCATATTTGGATACTTAAATCAGATAAATGCTCCCTTTTTGTAAGTTCTATTTTGTTATTTCACTATTTACTGTTACTTTCTTTTCTCTTAGTATGATAAGTTATATGGTTGGAAAGAGAATTTATTTGTCTATTTATAGGAGAAATTTCAATAAAAAATGTCTATTTATACCAAGTTAATTGTATTTTTCCTACAACCATCTCCAATTACTATCTCTTACTGCTAACCAGTACCAGATATGCCTAGGAAGGAGGACCTGATAGGGTCTGTTATACCTCTAGGAGATGACTGGGGAAATACCTGTAGGGGATTACTGGGGAAATACCTGTAGGGGATGACTAGGGAAATTCCTGTAGGGGATGACTGGGGAAATACCTGTAGGGGATTACTGGGAAAATACCTGTAGGGGATGACTGGGGAAATACCTGTAGGGGATGACTGGGGAAATACCTGTAGGGGATGACTGGGGAAATACCTGTAGGGGATTACTGGGGAAATACCTGTAGGGGATGACTGGGGAAATACCTGTAGGGGATGACTGGGAAAATACCTGTAAGGGATGACTGGGGAAATACCTGTAGGGGATTACTGGGGAAATACCTGTAGGGGATTACTGGGGAAATACCTGTAGGGGATGACTGGGGAAATACCTGTAGGGAATGACTGGGGAAATACCTGTAGGGGATGACTGGGGAAATACCTGTAGGAGATTACTGGGGAAATACCTGTAGGGGATGACAATTGGCTCTAGGGTTCATTAAGTTAAGGACATCATCATCCAAGTTACATGTATGACCAAGTACAGGTGGATGGCCTCTTAGCTTTGATGCCATTAGAATAATTATCCTAAGACATTATCGTGACTTCTTAAAACCCAACAATAAGACAACAGATAAAAAGAACTTAAACTAATTTTGGAAATAGATTGTAGCCTGTCCCAAATCTTTTATGATTTTTTTATGATCAATAAAACTTATATCTTCCAGATAAATTAAGCTTTTCCTTTATAAAGGGACATTACTGTAACATTTGAAATAATGTTGTGTTACCTCCCTTGTAATAGTCACTTTTTATTTAGTTATCTTATTATTGACGTTATGTTATTGTTGACATTTTCCCATACTTTTAACTTTTGAGAATCTGAGCAGAAAGCTTCAGATTGCAACATGCACATTAAATGTATTGTGATTAATGAGATATACATTGAATAAAGTGCTTGAACATTATGACAAAAATAATTCTTAAAAAAAAAACATAAAATATTTGTTCAAAACATAACTATACCTACTGACAAGAGAGATTTAACATACATTTCTTTCTCTGAAAGGGAATTGTTATGCACTGAAGTGCAAAAGCCACATTTTTCACATGTTATGCCAGTTACGTAGACATTGCTCTTGAATTGCTCTTACAATGTTATGCACTCCTTATGGTGTGAACTATATAATCAACAAAAAGTATTTTTCATAGTTAAATAGTTAGATGTGATTTGAAGGTATTTCATCGTTGAGCACTTACGTTAAGTGGACACCAACATATTTTCAGGGCTTTTTGCTAGGGTAAATAATAGTACTTGACAGGACTTGTTAAATATAAACAGCCACATAGCGTTTATTCCATGTGCAATATTAAAAATTAAAGGACTCTCATTTTCGAAAAAATCAAGATGAACGTAATGACATCAAAATATCTAAAACCTTATGAATCTGAAACTTCAATGCATTGATAACTACTTGTGTGTGCAATGAATTAAGCCCTCATCCCTTGCCTATTGCCTGAGTCTTAAGACTTCCATGTTATGATTTAAAGGTGTAAAAAAAGTTGTAATCAAATTGTTTTATTATTTTATAACAAAATAAATACCTGTGTAGTGTATTCTGTTTAAAAAACATAAAGAGGCAATTATCTGTTACATGTATTTTGATCTGCTGCAACTCATTGACAAAATTATTTTTAACAGTTTTGTCAATACAGTCTCATCACCCAAATCTTCTAATGAATTGTTTGTTTTAGTATTAAAGTTAGGTAAAATTATGTAACTGGTACAGTAAGGTCTATTTTTTCCTTTTGATTCCTAAATTTCAAAAATGCCACCATGTCATTCTATAACAACTATAGCTGTCTACATTGTACATTGTTTTAAAGTTCCAAAAAAACCACCACCCTCCAATATAAATTTATACATTGATAATGCATTTGGAAAAAATGAACTCTTGATGCTGCTAAAGTTCAAAACTTGACTCTCCTTATTTTCTTAATATAATTCCTCAGAATATTATTATATTAGACACAGACACATGCAGGTACATACCCCTTCTCACAAACGCTTGAGATGAGGAATTCTACATGTAGTTTTTGACCAGTATCCTAGATTTTTCGAATTTCTTAAAAAAACTGCTTTCTTATGAAATTCTTTGCTTCCAAAATAGGATTTTGAAAGGAGTAGTTTACAATATACATTGAAAACTAATGAATATGTACACACAGCACTAAAATAGGAATACAATATTATGAAAGGATGTTACAACTTAAATGTTCATGTAATATTATGATGATGCATTCACACGCACGATTTGATGCATTGGTAACATGGTGATAATTACATTTAATGATTCTTTTTTTTTTAGTATCGTGTGTTTTCTACTCAATAGTGTTCATGACAAGGGACATATTATATGATTTTACATGATATGTTTCCATTTTAGCATGATATTCTATTTGCCTAGTATTTCCCATAAATATTCCTCAGGTGCCTAACTTTCCAGGTGCACACCAGGATACTGACGTTACATGTACTGGTGACCATGAGACTGGTGTTACATGTACTAGTGACTCAGAGACTGATGTTATGTGCACTGGAGACCATGAGACTGACGTTTATGTACTCGTGACAATGAGACTGACGTTACATGTACTGGTGACTCAGAGACTGATGTTATGTGTACTGGAGACCATGAGACTGACGTTAATGTACTCGTGACAATGAGACTGATGTTGCATGTACTGGTGACTCGGAGACTGACGTTCCATGTACTGAGACCTGGAGACTGAGGTTACGTGTAATGGAGATCATGAGACTGACGTTACATGTACTGGTGACCATGAGACTTGCGATACATGTACAAGAGACCAGGCGACTGACACTACGTGTACTGGAGACAATGAGACTGATGTAACAAGAGACTGGCGCTACATGTACTGGTGACCATGAGACTGGCATTACATGTACTGGTGACAGTGAGACTGGCGTTACATGTACTGGTGACTATGGGACTGACATTACATGTACTGGTGACCATGAGACTGGCGTTACATGAACTAGCGACTGTGGACTGGCGTTACATGTACTGTTGACCATGGGACTGACATTACATTAGACTGGCATTACATGTACTGGTGACCATGAGACTGGTGTTACATGTACTGTTGACCATGACCATGAGACTGACATTACATGGGACTGACCTTACTTGTACTGGTGACCATGACCATGAGATTGACGTTACATGGGACTGGCATTACATGTACTGGTGACCATGGGACTGGCGTTACATGTACTAGAGACCATGAGACTGGCGTTGCATGTACTGGTGACCATAAGACTGGCGTTACATGTACTGGTGACCATGGGACTGACATTACGTGTACTGGTGACCATGAGACTTGCGTTACATGAACTGGCGACTGTGAGACTGGCGTAACATGTACTGTTGACCATGGGACTGACATAACATAAGACTGGCATTTCATGTACTGGTGACCATGAGATTGGTGTTACATGTACTGTTGACCATGACCATGAGACTGACGTTACATGGGACTGACCTTACTTGTACTGGTGACCATGACCATGAGATTGACGTTACATGGGACTGGCATTACATGTACTGGTGACCGTGGGACTGGCGTTACATGTACTAGAGACCATGAGACCGGCGTTGCATGTACTGGTGACCATGAGACTGGCGTTACATGTACAAGAGACCATGAGACTGACGTTACATGTACTGGTGACCATGAAACTGGCGTTACATAAACTGGTGACCAGGAGACTGACGTAACATGTACTGGTGACCATGAGACTGGCGTTACATGTACAAGAGACCATGAGACTGACGTTACATGTACTGGTGACCAGGAGACTGACGTTAAATGTACTGGTGACCAGGAGACTAGCATTACATGTACTGGTGACCATTAGACTGGGGTTACATGTACTGGTTACCATGAGACTGACGTACCATGGGACTGACATTACATGTACTGGTGACCATGACCATGAGACTGACGTTACATTGGACTGATCTTACATGTACTTGTGATCATGAGACTGGCATTACATGTACTGGTACCATGACCATGAGACTGACGTTACATGGGACTGACGTTACAAGTACTGGTGACCATGAGACTGGCGTTACATGTACTGGCTACACCATCGCTCCCGCCTCCTAGGGCAGTGATTTTTAGATCTTCATTACCTAGAATTGGAACCAATTTGGCCCTCCTTGCGTTGTGAACCTAATTCACGATGATTTAACTGTACATGTACGCTATCAAATGTCTTAATTTATTGTACGCCGTTACTGTCTTTGTACAAGTTTTTGAGTTACATGCAGAGCATTTTTAGATATGTGTGGTAGAAACTTTATATGATACAGTACATTTGTCATTATATTCAGTGCACGTAGCATTCTGTGTGGTAGCAGTTTCTGTTTACGCTGTTCACGTGTTATTATATGTTTAGGTAAGAACGATAGTCAATCAATATGATGTTGTGCTTTTGATCCATGGTGGTGTTGGTTTGATGAATGTTGCTGCTATTTATATAATTTAAAGTAGTTTTATAGATAAAGCTGTGGTTTTAAGATATGTTGTTGTCGTTTCATAAATGATGTTGTGTTTTTTGTTTATGATGTTGTGTTTTTAAAATATGGTGACATTGTTTTCATATAAGGTGCTATGTTTTTGATAAATGGTGGTGTGGTTTTCATGTATGGTGCAGTGGTTTTCGTTTATGACATTGTGGTTTTGATACATGAAGCTGTGGTTTCTGCATATGTTGTTGTTTTTTGGATATATGGTTCAGTGGTTTTCAGACACTGTGTTGTGGTTTACATATATGGTGTTGTGAATTAAGGATATGGTGCTGTTGATTTCGCATGTGGTATTGTAGTAAAGGTATATGTTGCTGTGGTTTGCATAAACCGTGTCGTTACTTTCATATATGGTATTGTGGTTTTCATTGTGGTGCTTTGGAGCTTTTGTGACACCGCATCCGTCGTTCGTCATTGTCGTCAACATTTTATTTTGTGAACACACCAGAGGCCACAATTTTTATCCAATCTTCATCAAACTTGGTCAGAATGTTTTTCTGTATAAAATCTTGGATGAGTTCATTATTGGGTCACCTGGGGTCAAAAAGTAGGTCACTAGGTTAAATTTTAGGAAAAACTTGTGAACACACTAGAGACCACATTTATATCCCAATCTTCACCAAACTTAGTGAGAATGTTTATCTACATTAAATCTTGGATGAGTTCGTAACTGGGTCACGTGGGGTCAAAAAGTAGGTCACTAGGTCAAATCTTAGAAGAAGAAAAAAACTTGTGAACACACTAGAGACCCCATTTATAGACCAGTCTTCATTAAACTTGGTCAGAATGTTTGTCTACATGAAATCTTGGATGAGTTCGTTATTGGGTCACATGGGTTCAAAAAGGAGGTCACTAGGTCAAATTTTAGAAAAAAAATTGTGAACACACTAGAGACCACATTTATAGCCCAATCTTCATCAAACTTGGTCAGAATGTTTGTCTGCATGAAATCTTGGATGATTTTGCAACTGGGTCACGTGGGGTCAAAAGGTAGGACACTAGGTCAAATCTTAGAAAAAGCTTGTGAACACACTAGAGGCCACATTTATAGCCCAATCTTCATCAAACTTGATCGGAATGTTTGTCTTCATGAAATCTTGGATGAATTTGTTATTGGGTCACGTGGGGTCAAAAAGTAGGTCACTAGGTCAAATCTTAAAAAAAAGCTTGTGAACACACTAGAGACCACATTTATAGCCTAATCTTCACCAAACTTGGTAAGTATGTTTGTCTTCATGAAATCTTGAAAGAGTTCGTTATTGGATCACGTGGGGTCAAAAAGTAGGTCACTAGGTCAAATCTTAGAAAAACCTTGTGAACACACTAGAGGCAACATTTATAGCCCAATCTTCATCTTCAAACTTGGTCAGAATGTTTGTCTACATGAAATCCTGGATGAGTACGTTATTGGGTTATGTGGGGTCAAAAAGCCGCAGGTTACTAGGTTACATTTTAGAAAAACCTTGTGAAAACACTTAAGAGGCTACATTGATGGCCCAGTCTTCATTAAACTTGACCAGCATGTTTGCCAGAATGAAATCTTACATATGTTTTGAAGTGAGTCATGTTGATTCAGTAGGTTACTTGGTAAAATTCTAGAAAATGTTATCAACCCACTGGCCACACTAATGGTCCAATCTTCACCAAAGATTTCTATCGTAAATAACTCTTAATTAATTGATGCCAGATTTGAGCCTACTAAAAGCCTGTGTCATCAGGTGAGCGATTAAGGGCCATCATGGCCCTCTTGTTTATTGTATGAAGATATTTAGAATGCCTTTATAGTGACACAACGAAACAAGGACGCAGATTTGCTTGTATATACAGAGTGTTTAACTAACAAAACGGGTTGCAGCTTTGTATGTACGCTACATTTATTTTTCATACGACGACAAGTGCGATGTCTACTACAAATGAAGCAGTACTTTGCTTCAAGGTCATCAAGAGATGACTACCACATGTACCTTATTCAAAAAGTTCAGATCAATCTGTCATTTGCCTCCTTCCTACAATGGCGCTCGGGCTAGAGCTGGGACCCTCTGATTCTAATGCCCGCCGCAGCCGGATGCGGTCCCTAATGGTTCTTACTCCCAAGGCACTAAGTTCGGTGAAAATTAATAATTTGATCATAGATTGATATATTTTGTTATCTTGAAGCCTTTGATAAAAGGTTTCCAGGCCAATTTGCTCCAGCGTGGACTTCAAACTATGATCACACATGTTGGTCACGTGATATGAATTGGACAAGCGCTGCATTGATATTGATTGGGCGGTGTACAAATTAAAATCTTCAACCCCGTTCGTGTAAAGACGTATTTTTTCTGGAATGTGCCGAAAAAGAACCATCATCACATTAAAAACCTACCGCATATCGTGTCAGTTGCACCTCGTATGCAGAAACTCTTTGAGGCAACCCACCCAATTAAATTGGTTTGTTACGTTTTTAAATATGTAATTTGAATGGCCGCATTATTGACATTCTCGACTAAATATAAGCTACAAAGCACCATATAAGATTATATTTCGTGTTAATATATTAGCCAATATACTTTTCATTACTTAGTTTGCATCACGTTCATTTTCTGTTCCCATTCATTATTTGACAAGGACATGACATCATATTAATTTTCTGTCACATTTATCAAAAAGTGAACAACAAATTATAACATCAGTACACCAAATACAAAAAAAAAAAATTCGCGTGTAATGAAACATGCATTGAGCATAATGAGACATGTACCGCATCATATTAAGTTTCTACCACATAAACAAAACAATGTACTGCAGGTAATTCAATAGCTTATGCGAAAACCACAGGACCATTTTCATTTTCTATAGAATATACCTAAGCATGCACTAAATATTATAACATATGTACAGCATATAGAGAATCTACTGCCATGTAGAAAGCATCGTGCACTGAACATAAGAACGTATGTACCACACCATATAAAGTTACTACCACACATATCTATGGCGTACCTTTAGGGTCTTTATTGCATGACCCTGTATCATGCTAAAACATTCAGCATCATGCTTAAACTTTTAGCATGATACAGGGTCATGACAATTGATTTTTCAGGTACATGCTGTATCATGCTTAAAAATAATTTAGACCTTTTGTTGCGTTAGTGTACGACCCTGCATCTAACAAATATAGTTTTAGCATTGTACTAAAAATATTGCACTACCCAGGGTCTTGCAAATTCCGATTGGTCGGTTTAAGCATGATGCTAAAAGATTAATGCACTACCCAGGGTCATGCAAATTCCGATTGGTCGGTTTTAGCATGATGCTAAAAGATTAATGCACTACCCAGGGTCTAGCTAATTTCGATTGGTCGGTTTAAGCATGAGGCTAAATAAGAGTTGCACTACCCAGGGTCATGCAAATTCCGATTGGTCGGTTTAAGCATGATGCTAAAAGATTAATTCACTACCCAGGGTCATGCAAAATATCAAAACAAAATATCATGTGCCCAACCCAGGAAATGACACTTCACTAATTAGCTATTTATAAAGGGATTAAGTCGCAGGAAGCATTTTACTGTCAATCATCCATAAAATTTCGATGTCTCGTTTATCTAAAAATTGCAGACGAATTAAATTTGGAGAAACTAATACAGAGGCACTGTGCAATAAAATTTATTTAACCCAAAGCTAATCATTTACCCACATACTTAAACTCATTTTAGCCTCACGCTAAAACCGACCAATCGGAATTAGCAAGACCCTGGGTAGTGCATTAATCTTTTAGCATCATGCTAAAACCGACCAATCGGAATTAGCAAGACCCTGGGTAGTGCATTAATCTTTTAGCATCATGCTTAAACCGACCAATCGGAATTTGCAAGACCCTGGGTAGTGCAACTCTTATTTAGCCTCATGCTTAAACGAACCAATCGTATTTTACACGACCCTGGGTCATGCAATATAGTCCACCATCATGCTGAAACAACCAATCGGAATTTGCGTGACCCTGTATCATGTATTTTATTTCCAGACTCATGCTTAAAGATTTAGACTGATACTTAAATTGCATTTGTCTGATGCAGGGTCGTGCAACTCCGCACCAAAAGGTCGAAAGTATTTTTAAGCCTGTTGCAGGATAATACTCATGGTTTTAGCATGTACCTGAAAAATCAATTGTCATGACCCTGTATCATGCTAAAAGTTTAAGCATGATGCTGAATGTTTTAGCATGATACAGGGTCATGCAATAAAGACCCTAAATGTACGCCATACATATCAAACGATGTACTGCACGTAACATAAAATCGTATCCGAAAACAGTAACGGCGTTCAATACTAATTACATGGCTAATTTAGCAGAAGTACAAGGGACGAAAAAAGGTAATCGCACTGGGATTGATTTATAGCTTGGAACTCGTTGATTCAAGACGGCATAAAAAGAATTATACGAATTTCAAGCAGCACTATTGTTCTTTAATAGACAAAATTAGGATTGGAAAATAAAACAAAAAAAAATATATACGTAAAAATGTAAAACATTAGGTCACTAAAGGGCATTATCTTGTTTTAAATTTATGTATGTGTTAAATCAGTTATTTCAAAAACACACGCGTATATACAGTGGAATGTTTCTCTCAAAATTTTGTATACATAAAATATTCTGCTTTTGCTTTTCAAAGACGTTGAGCTCCTTGTGTAAGAGAATCATAGCTCAAGATTACATGCAGAAGGTACATGACATGGGTCTGACATTGCATGTACTGAGTACATCACCGCTCCCGTCTCCAAGATTGGCTTTCTTACATTCCTGTTGTCCAGGATTAGAACTAGACCGGCCTGTGTGTATCGCTAACGTAATAAACTTTGATTAAATTGTACATGGGATAGATGGCTAGTTTGGCAGCAACACACGGAATAATGCGAAATTGGAGGACCAATTCATTTACAACTTAAAACTCGCTGATTTGTGAGAATAATGCGGAGAGAAAAAAGTATTCTTCAAAGTACTTCATTTGATAAGAATTGATTTGTCATTTGCATCAACGATGTACTCGGAAATATGAATGGGGTTCCTTTTTCTTTTAAGTAATTTATGTTAGAAAATAGGTATAGAAAACAAAATATACCACACTATTCAAAGCATATTTTTCTTCGCCTACAATATTTTGTGTATTAACTTAAAAGAGGGTGTTTAAGATTTTACAACGGTGTAAGAAATCAGTACGTGATTTGCTTAAAATAGCATTTTCGGGTATTGGGGCAACCAGTTTAAATCGCATTTTTTATATTATGTTTTTATTACAACAAGATTAGCTGATCAGGTGTGCTACAACTAGCAATAAGCTCGAGTTTGTAATTATTAAGTACTTATCTTTACATGTATATTCTAACATTGTCAAAATATTAAAATGGGTTCGCTCAGTCTTGCAAAAACGGTTTTATATCCCCCAAAATCGCGAAATTTCATTTGATTTGTACCGAAAGTATAAAATTATATCTCATTACAGATAAAAAGAATATATAAAGGGGTGGAAATGAATCCAAACCCAGCCCTAAGTAAGACTAAGTGAGGTTTTATTTTTGTTTTCTCGATTCATGCTTGGAATTTTTCTTGCTATAGAGTCAAAGGTACTTTCAAACGGACATTGTTGTTATCAAATTTAAGTTGTACAGTGGCAGGGGCCGTAGTAGTCAATGTTATAATTAAATTAAGACTTCAATGAAAAATATCAAGTGGGAAAAAAACCACATCTGACGGGTTCTTAACGATACATATTTTTAGCTAAATTTGCGAGGTTCCAAATAATATTTTTTTTATCTAAACATAACAACTATAACAGGAACATAAGAATATGCAGCTAGCCATAGAAGAAACGCACCTTTCATGAAAATTTAAATCCTGGTGGAAGAACATTGTGTGTTTCATTTACATCCCGTAAATGTTAAAATCTGGTTATATTGGAATGCAAGTGTCTTGTCAACGCCTGCTTTTTCACAGCTGAGTGAGAAAAAAACCCAACTCATTTTACTGCTGGAATTACTTTAGTCGAGTACATGCTAAAAACGCTTTGTCAGTTCTTTTGAACGAAGTGTCAGTCAAATAAGCTCATTTGTCCAGTATCGTAGTCACCGTTGTGAAAACGTAGATGTCTCAATCAAATCTTGCAGCAAGTAGTTCCCATTTTCAGCGTAAAGATTCCTGAAATATTCATACATCTATAGTGTCGACATAAAATAACTTTCTTACACTTCGTTCAACTTACGACAATAACGAACATATACATCCGGATATGCTTTTATTTTGGAGCACTAATTAAATATTTATTTTTTTACACAAGCAACCGACTATTTTGTCAGTATGATATTTAATGGTGTATTTTATTCTTATTGTTGCCATGACATAAAGTAGCCTTCATTTATGACTAGTGGATGAAATCGATATAATTTTAATTTATATTTAAAGACATGCTCGTACGATTGTAAATAAATGTATGTTAAATATTTCTTGTATGGTAAATATTACCTTCTTTTTTTGTGCCAGTAATATAAGGTTAGTAAATCGATGTGGTCTAAATGTTTACACAACAAACCATGATATAAATGACAACTAAAGAAATGGCAGCAAATTCAAAGTCAGTTTATCAATGTGATTTAAAAGATTTGGTAGCAGTATCAAGTTTTATGAAACAACCTAAACTTAGGGTTGTCTGCAGAAAACAGATGTTTCACACTCATGACACCGGCTACGTTTCGTCGTGCTACAGAAATCGATGCCACCTAGAAAAGTATCTGATGATCATGCACTGATACTGTTGTCAGTGGGCGGTTCTAAACCAGCTGATATTAACCAATCAAAAAGCGGACATTTACTTAACCGCTCGAGACGCCCGTGGCAAAGTGTTAAAGTCGCCGACATTTAACTCCCTGACTGCTTAGCCTCTCACCGCGTGGGTTCTTGTCCTGTTCTGAGAAAATGACTTAATGTTAGAAGGTTCCCTAGCTGACAGAGTGCTTCTTCGCAGACATTTACCTGGGGGTTTCCTCCACCCCAAAAAGCTGTACCATAACTGGTTGCTGCGATGTATTAAATACAACAACACAGCACTTATATATTTATCCCTTAAAAAGTGATCACTCTCCAGGAGGAAAATATTGATTGCAGACCCCAGAGTGCAAAATATACGCGGCTCTGAACAGGCTGAACTTAGATAATTCAAATTCATTAGCTGTCAATACTAAGATTTATCGATAATGAATAAAGGTGAAGTTGTTTTTTATTTCGGTAGACATACTGCCTACTGTCTCCAGCCTGGGTGTGCATATATAGTTTGCAGTTAGGCATCTCTGTTACGGCTTGCGGATCGGGAGGTCGTGGGTTCAAACCCCGGTCGGGTCAAACCAAAGACTTTAAAGTTGGTAGTAGTGGCTTCCCTCCAAACGCCTGACTCGTCGTTGTCAGTATAATGAACTGGCCGGGTTCAGTCCCTGGGCACCTCATAAGTGCCCCAGTGCTATATATAATGATAGAAATGTCGCTGCACAGTATCGGCAAAAATGCCGGCTAATCCCTAATCCATAAAAGATAGTTTGTGATCAGACAGCAACAATTACAAAGGGCTCGAAATGACGTATATAAGATTCCCAACAGCAATCTCCAGGTCAGATGCCAAGTTGTTTTCATATCACAGTTATCGCTGCCAACAAATAGGAAAATTGGTTTGACGAACGAGAAGGCAATACATGTATTTTGATTTTTGTTTAAAGCATAATAGCATCATTCTAACGATAAAGTATGAAGAGTGTTTATATGTTTTTGTAAAATAAATGTTTTAAACTTATTACATTTAAGTAATATGGAGCAATTTACATCGACAACGATATCGATACCAAATTATGTTAATGTGCTTTTTAGCACGACTGTGTTTAGTGTAGCACAGCGAAACGTAAAAGGTGTAAGGGGTGCAGTTCCAAAGGATAAAGCAATATGTGATAACATTTGCTTTATCAAACACCGGTGTCATAAAACTGTCATGCGCACAGGACAGACTTCTTTTTACATGCATTAATTCCATGCCTAATTTGCATTTTCAAGAGTCGTCATATCGTACACATTTTAGGCTATAAAGGGACACAAAAGCTTGAGATACAACTACAATAGTTTTAATTCCCCATAAATCCTCTTGGTTTTTTTTTATTTTATTTATATGATATGATGTCCCATAGGCTACGTTGATGTAAATTTTGCTTCGAAAACTACCTGTCACTTATCTGTGTCAGATTTTAACCACAACACGTCATAACAAACAAAAGCATGTTGTGTTATTATATTAAAGGCCGACGCGTGCACGTACAATGTCGATTTGAGATTGTGCATTGATATAATGTGCAGTTGCATTAGTTGTCAGTGATTTCAGACGCGGAAAACATTAGAAGATAAGGCAAATCCAACGGTCCAGTGAAACATAAATCTATCGACTCTGAACCCCACCCGTCTGTGGATTAGTTTGAGTTTGATTATACGGTCATACACTGCTGAGTTTTTGTTACTGTGGCTATAAGTAAGTTAAACTTTATTCACGTTTCTTTTGAATGCCATTTCAGTTAAGCAGTTTTAATTTTTTGTTAACACGCTTAAGGAACCATAACACCAACACTCGAACGCGAATTCTACCTTCAAAATAAAAAAAAAACTAGATCTAAACATTAAACGGCGTTTTTTTGTATTAAACACATGGTGGGATAAATAGAACACTAGGTTTGTGTTGAACAAAGAAAATGTAAACACACTCAGCACGACAATAGTATTCTCTATTTAAAAACTACATTATTATCCCTTTCCTCAAAGCCATTGTCCGTTATTCTAGACTGTGGCAAAGGTTACTTATAGCCTGAAAGTTGTGAGACTTATGGCGTGGCACATCTAGATGTCAACAGTCAATGTAAAATGTCACATGATAAGTCTATAAATTGAGCAAAGAGTGCCAGATGTTAACGACTGATATGTTTCAGGCACAGTTTTATTGAACGATGCACAGCGTGAAACGTTCACATATTGTCAGTACATTGAGTGCTCGATCATATGTTCTGGCAAACCAACAAAGACCACAGCTTTTAGCAATCGGAACTCCTCGGGTAATTCCTTCCTCGGGACGATAATCCCTCGGATGTATCTGGTGCAATGATATTTAAAGAATTCACGATCGTTTTGTTCGCCGGAAGTTCAAAGAATAAGTCTAAAATGTAGTTCGCACAAAACATCAACAATGGCGTCGTTTGACAGCTGTTTTGTTTGCTGCGTTTTGTAAATTTAACTTGAATGATTTAAATTTGAAGCAGCCACAGATTTAACTGGTATCATACTATTACTCATCCGAGCAGCCATCTTTGTTTTGACCTTCTGTCACAAAATAAGTCCCATTTAGGGAAATGGCCGAGGTGATCCGACTACCTACATACATCCGAGAAATGATTCGTGAATTATCCGAGGTGTTCCGATTGAGCTGATAGTGGTAATGCTGGCCAAATATCGGTTATGCCAGATGTTGTACTTCTATCATCAGTTATTAATTTGCGTGGGTGGCAGTATGAACCCAATTGATCGTGTTTCATTTTGCAAATGACACAACGCTGCTACGGTATCAGTTCTGCTTGTTTGAACAACCGGGTATTTATCAATTGCTGGCTGCCAGTTGAATAGCACTGCAAGTAGTTACAATACACACACAATGAAAAGGACACGTAGTCACAAAATTTAGATGTGCTGAATTAACATTATTCATTCCAACATTATTTCTAGAATAACCCAATTTGTAAACATAATATTGATATCAATATTATATTTTTTAATTCGATATCATCTGCACATCCGTTGCCGCTAAAATAATCATCGCTTAGATTGGATCTTTTCTGAAACAACACTCGAGAGCACGTCCTGCGAATGTATTGTTATTATTTAGGCATAGAAAGACATGGCTCGTTGAAATGGTACAACACGTTCTGACGCCTGTTGGGATTCAACAACTGTAGTACTGTCCACACAAGACATAGCAGCATATGGTGTCTTTTGGGAGTCCATTTAATGTGGCCACAAGACGAAGAAGCCTTTTGCCAAATGATGGGACTCATTCAATACAGAGATCTTACACGTCGAAACAGTAAATGATGCCTGTGATTGGTGTTCGATCCAACGAATATCGTAAAACATAGTGTTTGACCTAGTCCGGTATTCCAGAAACCGAAAAGGTCTGTTTATTGGGTGGGGAGAGTGGGGTGCTCAAATAATCGCACCGATAAATTGTGTCCAGCTTACTATTTGTGAAAATAGATCCAAGACGGATGTATGGGTAGAATCAATCAGGCATCGCAGATCAGCTTGAAGATTTTCACCTGACATTTTACGTCCCGATGAGGAGTGGCACTCACGTGGAGAGGGACTGAGAAGTAAGTTCCAATTGCAGTCACCGTAAACAAGATCAAACGTTTCGATTTCAGTTACCGTGAATCAGAACAAACGTACCAACTGCAGTTACCGTGAAATAAGCCAAACGTTCCAACTGCATTAACCGTGAATAAGACCAAATGTTCCAATTGCATTTACCGTGAACAAAACCAAACGTTTCAATTGCAGTTACCGTGAATAAGACCAAACGTTCCAATTGCAGTTACCGTGAACAAGACCAAACGTTCCAATTGCAGTTAACATAAATAAGACTAAACGTTCCAATTGCATTTACGAAGAATGAGACCAAACGTTCCACCTGCAGTTACCGTGAACAAGACCAAACGTTCCAATTGCAGTTACCCTGACTAAGGCCATACGTTCCAATTGCAATTACCCTGGATAAAACCAAACGTTCCAGTTTCAGTTAACGAGAGTAAAATCAAACGTTTCATTTGCAGTTACTGTAAATAAAACCAACCGTTTTAATTTCTGCTATCGTGAATAAGACCAAACACTATGTGTCGGTATTGATCGTCCAACTGAAGTGATGATACTTTAACCCGGTGAGAGAAGATTAACAATGTGTCACTGTAGCACATGTACAATGGTGATGAAAATAACGCATATTGTTATGTCCATGGTTTATGTTAAAGATTATAACATTATACATAAATATAATATAATACATTGCACTACCTTAACGTATGGTGCAAATAAAGAATAACACAAAGGGTCAGTTGACGTTGGCGATACACCCATGTGAATGCTCCACGCCCTTATAGCTAGACGCTGTCGCCACAGTCTCGCAAGGTGATGTGTGCTTTGAATGGTACGTGCACCCCTATTTCTAACATATATGTAGGTATCAGGATACAAAGTACTGATCACTCTTATTGTAACTAGTGATGTTCAGATATGTGATATTGATGAACTGATGGCGTAATGTTCGTACATGGTGTTTGATCACCCGGTTCATAATAGTGATGTTAAGATATGTGATATGGATGAACAGTTGACGTAATGTTTATATATGATGTTTGATTTCTGTTTTTATGCTAGCGATTTTCAGATATGCATGATGGAGGAACGGTTGGCTAAATGTGCCTACACGGCCTTTGATCACCTGGTTTGTTCCAGAATGTTAGGATATGTATTATGGATGAACAATTGACGGAATCAATGTTCATACACGGTGTTTAATCACTTGGTTTATGTATCTTTTGTATAAAGTCTCACCCCTTACAATATCATGTCGTAATAACCATGTTATAATTTGTAAGTTACGTGGTGTATTCGTACTCTCTCATAGCGTCAACCCTCTTACATACCACTCAATAATAGTAACTAGAATCCAAATAGTATTGCCATTCAAACTAGTTGTGCCAAATCTAGGATAAATATTTCAATGCCAATATTATTCGAACATAAATGATACAAGTAGGATGAAATTGTTTCTCAACTGAATAGTGTTCTTGTCTTTTCCAATTAAGGCATACGCTAATGAATCAACTCAATACGCCAGGATCTAATGAGGGAATTAGGTGCCAGTCGTTCTCATCCAACAAAGACAAGAGTTTTATGAAGCCAAACACTCACTCCCATTAACAATTATCACGCTTTCTAAAAGCGAAATTCCATACCAATAAATAGGAACTCGTCTCCCATTAACAATTACCATGCTTTCTAAAAGCGAAATACCATACCAATAACTAGGAGCTCGTGCTGTTATTAGGATATTATGGAATGGTAATATAGAGATATATCTATTTGAAATTATCTAGTTGAATGTTTTATATATTAACCATCATAAGCCAGGTACATGCAACAAAGTACGTCCGTAAAAGAAACATGGTCACAGTTGGTCACAGTTAGTAAAATTTACTTTTGTAAGTTTGATCAAAAGAGAAAAAAAAACTAAAATGCTGCTGACTTCATCCGATAATGGATTCAAAACATTCCTCTGATCACCAGATTAATTGCGAACATGCCGTCGTTTATGCATGTATTTTTGTTTTCGTTTGGAAGAACTAAAAGAGATATATTTATGTTTAGCTGTTTGAAGCCCAGAACAGTCAGGAAGTGATCAGCGGGCCAGGCTGCAGATCATGCAAAGTCTAGGTTGAGGTACAAGAACATTTTGGGAATTATATGCATCGGACGTCAGGGCTGGTAATGACAACCCGTCCCCAATGTAAGGCAGATAGCCCCAACGAGAGAAGGCAGAGAATTAAAACAATTAAAACTGGGAGAAGAAGAGAACAGATAGGTCAGAGCAACACAGCATGGGCACCAAGGGGCATGAGATTGACCCTTTCAGAATCCAAACTGTTCTGGAAGGAAGAACCTCTTTGATTTAAGACAAAAACAGACAAATGACTAGGAATTGAAACTGTTTTTATGGTCTGGTGTATAGGTGTTATATCTCAAACGATACAAAGAGTATCAGCACACAGGCTTCTGGAAATACAGCAAGAAGACTAGGCTTTATCCATTTGAAGTTGGCTGCTTTTGAATCTATGTTGCGTATGTTTAGCGTCCTTAGAATTGTTTGAAAGGAGCGACAATCCTTAGCTTATAGCCTTATCAAGGCAGCTGAGGGGGCATTTAGCTTGCTCTGGCGCTAAAGAGAGCAAGGGAGCTGGGTAGTGTCCAATAATCACTTCAGATCTGCCATCAGTATAAGGGTAATCTGGGCATAAAATATTGACCTCCAGAATGTGCCCAGCTGAAGACTTCCGTAAGAAGAAGTGCCCAGACAGGAACTTTAAGCACTGAGGAGTAACGAGTCGCCGACAATAACCGTTTGGTTACCTAGGCTTGTGTGACAATCAATAACTAATTTTATCTAAATTTTATCAAATGCCAACAGGAAAAATAAAAAAATAAAGATAATAAATTATTTTCTCCAGAAAAAAAATGTGCTTGTAAGAGGGTGTGGAACGCTGGTTTTCACAGGTCCTGACACCAAATATGACCGAACCTCTTTATTACAGCGAACCATTCCGTTGTCTTCCCATCACGAAGCGCTACCTCTTTAATTATTAACGAGAGAACGTGAAACCGACAGAAAAAGTTCTATAAATATTCATGTAGTGGATGGAAAAAAACAAAGGATATGCAATAAAAATTATGAATTATTCTTTCTAGCTAGATTGAAAAAAACCCATTTATTACGAACACGTGTTTTTATTAACCGCTTTTGGTGTGCAAAAGATGTTTTATTTAAAATGTTGACAAGATATATGCTTTATTTGTTCGAAATCGGTTTCTACAGTTTGGCGTTATATGTAACTGTATCAATATAACAGGCACTTTATTGTTATGGCTACAAAACATTTGTAAAATGACATGTATTATAGTGTCACCGGCCGCAATAGCTCAGGTGGTAGAACGTCGGCTTGCGGATCGGGAGGTCGTGGGTTCGAACCCCAGCCAGGTCAAACCAAAGACTTTTAAGTTGGTACATGTAGTAGTATCTTCCCTTCTAACGCTCCGGGCTAAGGGGACAGCATTACCCCTGACTCGTCGGTGTCAGTATAATGGACCGGCCGGGTTCAGTCCCTGGGCACCTCATAAGTACCCCTGTTCTATAATGATAGATGTTGCTGCACAGTATCGGCAAAAATGCCGGCTAGTCCCA
The DNA here is from genome assembly GCA_007844125.1 of Sinonovacula constricta. Lineage (NCBI taxonomy): Eukaryota > Metazoa > Mollusca > Bivalvia > Cardiida > Solecurtidae > Sinonovacula > Sinonovacula constricta. The sequence goes on along the minus strand of CM017556.1, from coordinate 25,768,854 downwards.
ATCCTAATCCCATAATAGTGTCAGTTACAATTTATACGGCAATAAACTGATAATACAATAATCATGTGACTTTGATCTAGGATGATATTAATGTGATGATAGAATAATCGTGTGATTTTGATATATGATTATATTAATGTGATGATAGAATAATCATGTGATTTTGATATATGTATATATAAATGTGATGATAGAATTATCATGTGATTTTGATATATGATTATATTAATGTGATGATAGAATAATCATGTGATTTTGATATATGATTATATTATTGGGAGGATTATATTAATGTGATGAATGGATGAAATTGGACCCAAACATGGCAACGTTCCGAGTTTTTTGTGACTAAAACATTACTTTCGCAACATTCTGCGACGTATTGGAAAATTTCCGTCAGATCTGATAAAATTGTTTACAAATCCTGTTTAAAAATCCCTGTTATCAAACCCTGTTTAATCATCCTTTCGTGTCCCACAAGATCCATCAGAGTTTTCGAAAATGTTTTTCAGACAATTCAATTATTGCACTGCAACATGCGAAAGGAATGACTTTAGCCACTGGAAACGCGGACAAATATAATAAAAATACACATATAATGACAACATTTTCAACAATTCGATTTAATTTTGAATATAGCCGACGCGTAAAATAATTCCTGCCGCAGGAAGCTCTGTGCTTAGAATCACGAGACTAGTTCTCCTGTTGATTTGAACGATTATATTTTTCCTGTTTATTAATTTAAAAAAATCCAATGATTGTGATGTTGTATGACTACTAATGGTAGAGTTGGACAAAATATAATTACTTATCTATACATGACACAGAAAGTGAGTTCTGAATCAATGATTTGTTTCATTTTTTTTTTTGTTAACCTTTTCACATTATCTTTAGGGAGTCTATATAGTTGTATTTTTTAACTTACAAATTTGAATTTTAACACCAAGGAAAGCATTATTACTATACAGTTGTGCGCATAAACACATGCTATTGTATTACGTATTTTATCAGTTTCTCTGTTAAAACCTTCACATATCACAGCTTATTGTAAATTATATTCTTGGTTATAAGTTTTGTAAAATTTTATACCAAATAAATGAAATGTTATGATTAATTATAACTATTGTCGTATATTGTGAGACATCGTAATTATGCTGTCTCTTTTTTTTAATTATTATTTGGTTCGGGCAAGATGTTTCCAAGAGTGTCGATTTAGCAGCGCCCTGATGTCGTTGGCATCTAAAGCTGCACGGACCAACCCTGTCGGAGTAAGGTTTGTTGCGTCTGTTCAATTCAACAAGTTGTCTGTAAGAGTCTTCCGATCAGGCGATGTTTTTATGTACGGTAGTACACCAGCGTTTAAGGTTACGCTAGTCAGGTTAAGGGTTGTTAACGGTTGTGGTTTTGATGATTCGCGTAACTGCTAGAAGAAAAGGATCATGCCAGAAAGTTCAATTGTTTATTTTGAACTGGTTTTCGAGAATTGTTCTGTGTTTCTTCGTGAATGTTCTGGAAATTCTTTGGGTATATATATATATATATATATATATATATATATATATATATATATATATATATATATATATAAGGGCGTGTTTGCCGATTTAAAGGAAGTTTGGATAAAGTTTGCTTTAGAGTTTGGACATATAGTTTGAAAATACTTGAAGCTTCTATATTAAATCTTTCTGTGTTGGAACTTACGTGGACTTACTATATTCTACAGTGATAAAAATATTAAAAGGTTGGATTTGGAATTATATTATTTACATTCGTGTATTGTTCTACCTTTGGATTATTTCAACTGTTCTTATTAACGAGGACATTCTACCGAAAACTCTTCAGGATTATTCGACGTTGGGTTATTAATTGGACTATTAAAGGGACACCTCCTAAAGGGACAAACTGTAAGCTAACATTTTTTTTGCTTTCTGCAATTTTGTCTGATTTATTTATTATTGTTTTATTACGCCATAGATTTAATTGTTTGTTGAAATAAAACATTTTGTACTAGTTTGTTGCTGGCTTGTTCTTTCTGTTACACCATTTCGTCGTTTTGTAAACGTGCCATTCTATAAATAAATTTATATAGCGACAACGGTAGTAACAATGTAGACCTTTCTTCCAGTCACCAACTTACTCATTTTTGCCATAAGTGCAATATAAATCACCGTGCCATAATATCGCCTGTCTTTAAGTTCGAATTTATTTCGACGAGGTTATTATGTGACATTAAGCTATGTCGCTCCTTGTAGATCTGCCACGTCTGTAAAAGCCCTATAACACATTATTACTCTCCAATATCATATTTCACATTTCTCTTTATAAATGCGTCTTACATTTCTACCAATGCAATGTAAAATCTATAAAGCGTATATCTTATTAAATCCCAACAGTTCGCGGGACGATCATATAGACGTATTACTGTTACTAATGTGTTGTTTGTGGCATTATTCCTAGCCAGCACCCTATCTTAAAGCTGACGATTCTTTTTTTAGTACAGATTGGTCATTAGGAAAGTACAATGTAACATTTCTAGCTTCCTTGTATATACATAGTTCCGTCAGTTGTTTTCAGGAATGTTATCTCCAAGGCTTGATTGCCGTGTATTTAGAAAATAGGTGCTAAATATGTTTCCCGGTATAGTAATAAATAAATAAACATAAATTTTGGGATTTATATCGTTATAGACTCTATTGTATTTAGACGCTTCACTTGTTAAAATGTTAAAATGGCTTTTCTTCCTTTTTAACACCTTCCTTTTTTAACACAGAGATCTGAAATGTTGATCTTGGTAAAAACAAATAGGCCAAATATCATATCTTGCTATATTAGAAAGTATATTAGGGAAACTTAAGGAAATATTTTTTTCTAGTCCAGAAAACAACACATACTTAATCTGATTTTGGTAGATATTTATAAATTGATTCAATTCTTAACATGTTTAAAATAAAAAAAACAACAACTATACATTCGTGTTTTTTCAATAAAGATGTTCACTTGTAATTGAATTAAAAATTGCATTAGTTTAACAAATTCATTTGCATGCTCATTTATTAAATTAATCTTGTCATAGGCATGCTGTTAAATGCCAAAAACAATCGCCCAACATTAATAAACTCCCAGAGACTCCCAGGCATTGCTCTCTAAAATATGAACAGTGAAAGCAATGTTGAACCGGAATTTTCACACATACGAATATGTCACAGGTAGGTGTTGGGACTTTTTTCGAACCCCTTTTTGGATACACCTGCAAGTACGTACCAATTTTTCACAATTTTAGTAAAAGATCTGTGAGGAGTTTGTACCAATGTTTCACACATGATAAACAACTTGTATAACTAGACAATCTTGATAACAAGGCAATCACCGAAGCGAGATGGAGTGGGAGTAATTTACTAATATGTTCATGAACATTTATGTTTCTTATGCACTAATGTTTTATTTTTATAAAAAATTGAATCTATGGCGTAAATAAACAATAACAAATAAATGAGACAAAATTTCAGAAAGCAAAATAAATGTTAGCTTACAGTTTGTCCCTTTAGGAGGTGTCCCTTTAATATTCTAATTAATAATCCAACGTCGAATAATCCTGAAGAGTTTTCGGTAGAATGTCCTCGTAGATAAGCACAGTTGAAATAATCCAAAGGTAGAACAAAACACGAATGTAAATGATATAATTCCAAATTCAACACTTTAATTTATATCACTGCAGAACATAGTAAGTCCACGTAAGTTCTTATGCACTATTATAATTGTGTACAGAAGTAATAGAATATATTCTGAATAAATTGTAAGTTTTTTTTGTCGATGTCCGTACATAAGAGTGATAATGTAAATAGATTCATAAAAAAAAATATCGTTAATATATGTAGGAACTGCAGACCCCCTAAATGTAATATAATGGGTTTTATTTGAAGAACGTTCCATATTTCATTATATCGTTACTGAGAAATTTGTCGGAAATTGAGAGTAATAGTTCTAAGTTACTGCACTTCCTGAATCAAATGCTGTGGATATTAGAATAAAAGAATAAATGCATAGTAAATTTTCAATTTAATAATTTACGTAAATGGAGACAATTCAACAAAATAAAACCTATTTATGAATTCGCTTTGAAATGTTTCTCTCAAAATACATTTACTTTTACATTTATCCTTAATGTAATTTTCAAGTTATGTTTTCTAGATGGGACGAAGTAATATGTATATATTAATATATATTTTATTCTCAGTAGTTTTATAACTCTATAATTTGAACTTCATTTGACCGGAAGCGCAAATGGGGAACAATATTGCAATGTTTCATTAATATTATTAATACTTTTTAGTTTTGTTACTTGTTTGCAATGAATCGTTCTAAAAGATATATAATTTAAAATTAATTTTTTCTTTCAGAGATAGAAAATTTATTTGTATAAATAAATGAGAAAGCGTAATTCGGCACATCCGTCAGGAATATATTTTTTATTATTGTGCGTAAAGTAGCAATTGTTAGAAATTCATGTCTTTTAGTTAAATGACTCATAAAAAATTTGTTCTTACTTTTCACTTGGCTTGCACGTGAAATACCTTAGCCGTGTGCCTTTTCAGAGTTTGATATATGTTGCAATGCTTATAGGACTTTGTAATATATTCTTAGAAATTCATGTCTAAACAACGGAAGCCGCATATTACAATCGGTCTGCCGGGTGCGCGTATGTATAACGACATAGCAGTTATGCGTAAAATTGATCGTATTTTCAAATTTATTGATATCAACAAACATTTCGGAGGACAGTTATTGCAAATGTTAAAATATAGTAAATGGTACCAAATTAATGTCTTTTTATGTTACTTTATCAGTTTTCTCAATTAATAATTGTGATAACGGCGTTGGCATTGTCCGAAAAATGTTGATGAGTACCTTAAGAGACACAAATCGTCATTAACACAATCATGTGTTACAAAATAAGCCAAACTGTATCATAAATTTATTTCTAACCAAGGAAAAGGAAAAAATAACTCTAATGAATGTTTTATTTAGCGACTCAGGTCGCTGTTTTAAAAATAAAAAAATCTTTATGCATTAAATGTTTTTAATGCATTAAAGTGTCAACATTAGATATTTTTATAAGTTACACTTTATTATTTAATTAAATACAATATGTTAGAAAGCTATTTTCACGTTTACCAACATAAAACAAGTTTACCTCAAAACGCTCTGCACACATTTACCATTATCACCCCTTGACCGAAATACGATCTGTAAGGTAAACCACAGTCCCTGGAGTGAAATCAGCAAAAACAAGATGACAGGGTTAAAAGAAACAGATCGGGCTTCTAGGTTCTTTTACAAGATTTCCCTAAAAATTTTCATAAACTCTTAAACCCCTGCCACAATCGTGCAAACAAACAGGTAAGCATCACGATCAACTGTTGATGGGTCAATCACCCATCAGGCAGACTTCAATACTTTTCAAGTTATACTATTTTCATTTTTGTAAGTAAAGGGATATGAATAAAGTGGGGGTCATCCAGATTTATGATTCTTTGTAACTTAATTTCTCACAATGAGCACATTTTCAGTTGCAGCTTAATAATACATTTTTTGACGTTTGAATAACAAGTGAAATAATTTTAAAAAAAATCGAGAGTCAGCGTCTTCCCACTGCATTTTCTTTCAATAAGCTTTATCAATAGTTGAAGTACCAACTATGCTTCTCAAAGACGTTTTGAGTTATGCTCTGAACACCCTTTCACAAAAAGGGAGATAATTAAATAATGGAACTGTTCATAGTTATGGTTCTTGTCACTGCACGAAACGCTCTATCTTTGTGCAAAGTTACATCTCAGCATCTTTGGTATTTTTCTGAGCACCAGTGGAGATAAATGACTGCAGACGGACGGACGGACGGACGGACTGACTGACCGAGTGCGACACGGACGGACGTCACAGGCGAATATATCTTCCCATCTCTTATAGAAGCATAAAACGTCCACCCATTGTTTCGTCTAAGTGTCATTAACAGATGTTAAGAATGTGTGAAAATTTCGTATGAACAAAATTTTAGCAAATGTATTCCACCATTTTGGACATGTGAGGAATTCGTTTTTTTTTTCAATGGGGGTATGGGTTCTAAACTGTATTTTCACAAATGTCTGACAGATTCATACGTATTTGTCACATAAGTTGTGAGGAATTCGTAAGAATTCTTACACACGTGTGACATATTCGTATGTGTGACAATTCCGGTTCAACAAAGCACAATAAAAAATATCAGGATTGTGTTATTGTGTTATGAGACACAAACAGATCGAACGAAAGGAATAAAGAAAGTCTGTACTGCTGTGCTTTAGTTATTATTTTGTTTTGTTTTTATTTGTTTTTGTTACATCGCACTGACAGATTTATGGTCATATTGGCGACGTCCAGCTAATTGTTGGTGGAAGAAGACCGCAGACTCATGCTTGGGTAGAACCACCGACGCACCGCAGGTTAGCTGGAAAACCTCCCCGACCAACGCAGTGAGGGACTGTAACTGCCAGCCACGGGCGTCCCTTGCTTTAGTTCTTCTACGAAAGAAAGTAGAACCAAATAAATATCTTTTATTGCCTCCAAGTTTGAAGGGTACACTTAACAAAGCAGTATATACAATAAAGAAAAAAAAAGCAATAGAGAAGAAATGAAAAAACAAACAAACACACAACAACAACACAATGCACATACAAATATATAGCCTAGAAAATGTTACGATGTATTGGAATAAACCAAACACAACTCTGCTTAAGGTTTTCTACGAAAGAAAATAGTACCAAATGCTTGATCTCTTGTATTCTGGTCAAAGCTTGCTATCTTGTCACTTGTGAAAGTGCGTGGTTGCGTGCGTGCGTGCGTATGTGTGTGTGTGTGCAACTCATAAAGGCAGTGTTAACACCTACCTCATTCCAATAAGACAAGTTCACACACTCACTACTAGTTTATAGAAGCTTTGCTGCTATAGAGGACCCCAGACTCTAGCCGCAACTTAACATGTTGGATCTAAAACAATTTTAGCACAACCCACCACCCTGACAACATGACTTTTATAAATAATAATGTCGTATTTGAGGAAGATTGAACTACATATAGCTACGTGTCAAAATAATAGAAACACTGCAAATTTAATGAACATTTTATACATGAAAGGTTTTACCAATGAAAAGGGTTTTTGAAAGTATGTGTACTGTTATGATTGACCCTTTGTTTTCTTTTGTATTCCTGAGTTGTATTATGTTGCCTTATAATTGTAAGCAATACGAATAGGAAATCAAAAATTCATTCTTTTGAGAGTACGATAAAATGCGAATGTTTAATTTATGGAAAATCTGTGTTCGCCCGTTGATTGTTAAATAAATATTCAATACATAGGTGTCAAGATGTAAAGCAGACATTTAACCAGAAAACCGTAGCCTGATTGGTTTATACATAGCATCTATTGGATCTTTGCCAAAACCAACGGACAAACAAAAAGTGAATTCTTACTCGACCACCCGGGTTGTATCCGCACTATTTAAACCGCGTAAGTAGACAGCCGCACGTAGTTAGACACTTCGGCAAGTAAGGCAAACAAAGTCGACTCCACTTAAAAGCGTGCATACAAAAACAATAGAAAACGATAATCTTTTAATGCTTACTTTGTAAATTTGATCTCGTTTTTTTACGACAACACTCATGTGTTATTCTATACAAAACAAGTGCATAATACAAAGAGATATTAGTGAGCCGACCTCCCTTTAAACGGAAACAACATTATTTACAAAGCTTTGTAATATGTCGATGCAAAGCATTGTAAATATTGGAAATTCTGTTTAAGTATAAAGGACACAAAACAACCTATTAAGGACAAAAAAGCTACATAATTGTTGCACAGGGAACATTAACAAAGGTGCAATTAGCGTCTTATCGACGACGCGCTGAAGCGCGGAGTCTACTGTGATCACGTTTGTTGATTGCCACTGGTGTGTCATGTGACCAGGATGTTTGCCGAGAGGATCTAAGCGGTAATCAGAAATACGGTTCATCGTCAAGAAATAATCTTAAAACAAATGTCTTAAAATCCAATGTCACATCAAAAACTATCATGATTGTCACAATAAAAAACTATCGTCAGATAATGATAGTCAAATATGTTTCATTTCCATTTGGTTCTGCTTACTGCAATTGTACAATTAATTCTTCCAATACATTTGTGTTTCGTTTTATTTTTGCCATATTTCTTTTGCAGGTTCACTTTATACTTTTGCGTCGTCTTTGATGCATTGCATCAATGTTCTTCTTGTAAATCCTGATTGCTCCAGCAGTCCGAAATAGTCGTTAGAGGCGTAATAGCTCTAAGAAATTTCGATGTAGATGTCACTTTAACTATAATATCTATACTAGAAATGATTATATTTATAATTTTGCTAGATAATATATCGATTGTTTACATGTAAATATATGAAATGCAAAAAATACACTTCATTATAACAAGGAAAATGTGATGTTGATGTCGTTGTAAGTCGTTAAAATAGTTATAAAAAGACAAATGATTTGGAGAATTTCTGGTTCATTAATTATGTGATTTTAGTTGAATTAATCGGTTGACAAAATGATAGATCAATGTATTGATTTTAGTTGTAGTGTTAAACTCGGCACTGGAGTAATAAAAGTAAGACAATAAAACAAAAGGCAATCAATTAAGAGAATATCCTATATCCTACAGATTTCCGTTATCCACACGTATGACACAATTAAGTTTTATTGCCAACATGTTATATTTTCGGCACAAAGTAAATTAATAATTTGTTTATATCCATTTAAAAGTAAAACGCTGATGTATGGTTTGATAAACTAGTTCACTGACAGTAAACTGTACTTGTTTAATTAAGTTTACCGCATGCAGTGCAACAGAACAAGAGATGCTTCTCTTATAATATATTGAAACCAATACGTTTCAAATATTGTTTTAAAACAATGGTATCACCTAATTTATTTTAAATGCACTAAAACCTTAATAATAACAACTACTGTACTGCTTATATAACTTTCAGTAGGTGGATTCGAATACTTTTGACGAAATTGTTTATGTGTAAAGATCTTCCAGCTGACCTGTGGAGGATCGATGATTCTGGGACTCTAACTATCCTAACAAGGGTTTTCGTGTTTATTTTTTATTTTTATAGAAAAACTGTTAATGTTTTGGGGTAAAAGATTTTACCATGTATTATTATAAAACAATGTTTTCTTGAATTTGTTTTACAGAGTTACTTTATATTTGTTAAACATGAAATCGGGCAGTTTGTCCATAGCAAATATACGTTACAATGTCTCTTACCAATACTTTTTTGAAATTTGGCCATTGGTCATTTTTCTGTATGAACTGATACTTTATTCTATGTAAAGATGATTTTCAACACTATTTAAATTGTTGGGCTGTATTTATCCCGAAAATATCACTCTAAATGGCCATCCTTTCCAAATTTGTAAATAGGCGATAGTGATCTCTACTAAAAATAGAGCGGATTAGCCTGAGGACGATATCAAGTGATCTCAAAATTAAGTGGTCTCGTGGTTCTCTTTGTTTAAAAATAACTCTACAGCGTGGCTCAGATAAAATACCTGTTTGCAATGACGATTGTGGATAAATGCTTCACTGTTCACACATATCTAAGGCATCAATGAACAGCAATGTGCAGGGCCTTTTCATGTAACAGTGACTTATATGGTTATTTGAGAAGATACCACATTTAATTTGTGTATTTTCATTGAATTGTTAATATCTAGAGAATCTCTGCTTCTGATTTCAGTGAGAATAGTCTTCTATTGACTTATCGACGTATCAAGTGTACACGATGACCATTGGGGTAAGCGATATAATTACACGCTACCTTTTAAGAGCTTTTAAATCTAATGGACAAGTAAAATTCGCATCTGAGTCGTATGGTTGGTAATGTGTTATTATAATTACACTAGACCTTAACTTTCTTTGCCTCTCACCGCATATTTCTGAAATCAGTTTTGTGCAAAGGACTTAATATGGAAAGGTCTACAAGAGGACCTGCGGTGAGCCGGTGGTTCTACTCAGACATTTGTTTGAGGTTTTTCTCCACCAAAATTGCTTACCTTCGCTGAAATGGTCATTATTGGTCTCTGCTAGGTATTTAAAAATCAAAACCAAGCAAGTCAGATTCGTATCTATGTCGGAGAGTTTTCAACGTACATGTATATAATTTTTTGCTTACACTAGACATGAATAAACACGTTTGTCATGTTTGTTTTAAAGCAAAGGTAGGTAATAAAGGATTCTTGCTGCACCCTTAATGAAAGTATAAGGGGGGGGGGGGAGCTATATGTGTTAGAACTGACAGTTGTAAAAGGTATAAGGGTTAAGTTTTGCCCATTCCACAATATTTTAACTTTAACCAGCCAGCAAACAGACCTATTGGAATTATTCTTACTATGAATGATAACTATTAGCAACATAATAATGTGGTTCGGTTATCAGTTTTACGTTTGCCTAGGATCCGTTTACTGACCCATTGTGCGCAAATCGGAACTCACGTAAGATATTAATAATATTACAATAATACTAAATATGTGATTAGTCCATCTGATACCGGGAGTAAACCTCTTATTGTAGTGTAGTTCATTATGCCACTGTCATTTGCCATACAGATGTACGGATCAGCGGTAATGATCTCCACAGCCCAGGAAAAGAGCAGTTTTTACAAATTATAAATGAAGGGCTAGTTTCCAGTCACTTGCCAATGTCAGGAAATATGACATACATAAACGTACAAAAGGACCTTACAATTAAGGCAGAGCTTAATGAATACCCACCGTTTAACAAATACGAACGATGAAATTATATAGGTTGTATCTTTAACAAACATAATTTTGTCGTTAATGACAACGATTCATGAGGCTAAAAATTTCTTTTCGTTATCAATCCGACTATCAACGATGATTGACCGGCCGCAATAGCCCAGGTGGTAGAGCGTCGGCTTGCAGATCGGGAGGTCGTGGGTTCAAACCCCGGCCGGGTCAAACCAAAGATTTTAAAGTTGGTAGTAGTGGCTTCCCTCCTAACGTTAGGGTCTAAGGGGACAGCATTACGTCTGACTCCTCGGTGTCAGTATAATGGACCTGCCGGGTTCAGTCCCTGGGCACCTCATAAGTGCCCCTGTGCTATAATGATAGAAATGTCGCTGCGCAGTATCGGCAAAAATGCCGGCTAATCCCATTCCATCCCATCAACGATGATTGTGTGATGTAACATTTCTGAAGTATCCACTGACTATCGATTGTTTGTATTATGTGCTCTGTTTATACGTTAGTGGCATCATTGACATTTGTTGTTACATAACTTTCCACGATATATTCGACACCATGATTTCTGTTATCTGTATGATATTAAGCAAATCGATTCCTTAACAATAATATTGTATAACAGCGAACCACAATAACAAGCATAAGGATATCAGCACCAATGTGTATGAGCAATGGTTAAAGTAAACATTTGATTAACTTCCTACGCGAGGTTTACTTTAACTAGCGTGTTCTGTTAACCAAAGCGATTATTCATGTGTATGCATGCAGTTAACATTTTGGTTACTTAATTGAAATTTTAAATTTTGACAAATAGTTAAGTTAACCAAAATGCACCATAATGTAACATTCTCATTGGCCAAAAGAGCGGTTATTTTTACTTTGGGATATAATTTAACTGGTTTAAATTGGAAGCGGTTAAATTAACGAAAACATTTTTTTCAATAGAACAACAGCAACGTAAACAAAGCATGTGTGTTAACCAAATTTTAACCACTTGTTACAATTTACGCTGTTTATGCAAGTGGCTGCAGCTTGTTATAACGCCATGAAGAAACATTGAACGGAGACCATGCTGTCCGGAGTAAAAACTGGGCAATGATGCTTACTGAGATGAATGTCCACATGATGAATGGAGCATTACCATACCAAGATGGGTGAGCTTCAAAAAGTAAGAAAGAAAGACAAAGACGAAAATTAAATCTTGTACATAGAACAGTTATACTGCAGTCAGTCAAGTTGTTTGGTTTTATCCATCGAAGGACTAAATAGTAATAAATAGTAATAATAGTAAATAATAATTAAAACTACTTCGTCGAAAAAAGCTGTTCATATAAAACAGAAGAAAAAAAGTTAACAATATAATAAAACCAAATCATTTCATTGTTCTCTTGACTGCGTCATACGTTTTGGTACATGCTTTTCTTATGTATTTTTGATGTACATTATGTACGCCACGATGCTTATAATTACATAACAACATATCCTATATCATAATATGGAAGGATTTCGACTGGAGCTAACCATTTCATTTGCCTTGTTAAAGTCGGACACAATTAGGGGGCCAGTTTCCATTTGTCTGGGTAGTTTGCTCAGCCAATTACGTCCTGTTTTGGTTGTTGTTGTACCTTTTACCGGAGAGATAATGTTTTAAATGAGTTGATATAAAATCACCACATAAACAATCTTCGGTATGACATTTTGACTTTCTATCAGTGTTACTCGTACATAAACAAGAACAAATTACGCTAACGCCGTGTTGTATTAGGTCATTAGGTCAGTGTGATAATAAGACCACAATCGTAACAACTCGGCAATTTCCGTAACTTTCGAACATTCAGAAAATAACCTCTTAAACCATAGTAGTGATACAACCATCTATTTATAGTTTCAGTAATATGGTCAGTTGTAATTCGGCTACCTAAGCGCGTTTGTTTAAATATGGCGACCTTCGAAAAATGTGTGTCTTTTGCTGTTGAAAAATTAAATTTAAAACACACTCTGAAAGCTGAACAATTGAAGACTTTACATCACGTGTATGATTTAAAAGACTGCATCTGTGTTTTACTGACGGGTTTTGGAAAAAGTGTTATATTTCAGTTGTTGCCATTCATATTTCAGAAGAAAAATAATTTGCCCAAACCAGGAATAACCGTGGTTGTAACCCAGTTGAATTCTGTTATGGAGGATCAAGTCCAGCATTTAACTCATTCATTCAATATCACCCATTAAAACACTCAAACAAACAATGAAAATCTCACGCTTACCTATTCTTCAGTGTGTATTTAGAATTTCGTATTTCATTGTTCATAGTGATCACGCGAGGTCACAATCAGGGACGGACTACTTTCTCTGCATATGATTCCCGAGGTCTCTTTCCAAAGAAATCGCCGAGGGGTCCCGATTGGATAAGACCATACAGCCAGGGACAAAAGTGCACCGAATATAAATAGGAAAACGGGCAATGATACAAACACGATCGTCTCCCTCGGTGAAAATTTATAAGCGGTGTTTTGTAACAGCGTGTCGGACATTGCTTCCTATAGGTTTCTCGCACTGGAATCCAGAAATCGTCTTGTTATTATCTGTTTCGAAATGTTAACTGTTTAATTATTTAAGAGAGAACTGATGACAAACAGATATGACAATAGAAAATGGTCCATATATATTCATTTTGTTAAGGGCTAACACAGATTAGCGACATGAAAACTTGAATGATTCCATTGATTTTGTTTTTACAAAAGATTATTTTCGCTAAAACGCGGTTTTAACGATTTTATAAGATATTCCAACAGTTAAACCGCTTGGAACACATCCTATGCTTTTATTTATGAAAAATAAACTTCCACGGTTTCACGTTACCTGCATGAATATCATTAGACTTTTGAGGCGAGGTGAGAGATAACATACAAAAAGAAAATAACAGCAGTTACCGCCTTGGAACGGTCAACCGGCAAAAGGACCGATGTAATTGTATTTTCGGCAAATTTGTCGCCATTTAGCCGCTGCTACACTGTTGTCGGGGCATCGTTTATATTTTGGTTCAGACCGTTCCAGGGGTTTTGTTTCATGTTTGTTTTTTAGTTTAATGACTCATCACAGATGTGTTTTTACTTTGCCTTTTCAAATGTTGGTATATTTTGCAATGCTCAGAGGACTTTGCCATCTCCTTTTTCATATTCAAAATGATATTCTTTATCCATATTGTCTCTGGTTAACTGCCTGTGTATAAACAATGTAATAAACGTCCAAGATTAATGCAGAAGAGGAACTTTTTAAGAACTATTATTATATGATTTATATTATTATTATATTTTAATAGATGATTGCTGTAAAAGGACATTGCATATATTTTATCAAACAGTTTGGAGTAAGGAAGTAAAAAGAAATTAGAGAAACATGATTTTCAAACATGCAACTTTTGTTTGTGTGGTCAAACTATCTTTTTTCAGATTTGGAGGCAAAGAACAACAACAGAACTATTGTTGTAAATATACATTGTGATACTTCGTGCTTATATGTACAACTGGTAAAGAAACGCTAGGCTAGCTACACCCTTTCATAGACGAAAGTCGTTCACAATCATATATACATGCAGCAAGATTCCATAAAATGAGCATTATTTATACCAAGTATTGTCACATTAAAAATTTCAGCCATCAAGTCAGTCCAGTTTGTTACCATGAAGGGCTCGGTTTATGGCCACAACCTTGTCCAACACTAGTGACAACTTTCCTTCTATACTTTCAACTTTTTCTTCAAGAACAATTTGTTTCTGTTTTATCACATTCATTGTCAAATTTGTTTCATTTTGTGATTTTCCCATTTCAATAATGGTTATAGAATTGTCAAGAAGCCTTCGCTGAGCTGCTTTAATTTCACGAATATTGTAGACAGCGCGTAAAAGTTTTCTATGGTGCTCAACGATTTTTGACATGTTTGCTTGAGTTTTCTTCAGTTTATATACAAACCAGCCGGCTTTCATCACATTTGCTGCCTCGTGTTTGAGGCGTTTGTCGAGGTCAGCGTCTAGAACGAAGTCATGGACATATTTTTCTGCTCTGGACAATTCGAGTCGCCTTGCAAGCACTGCTACAACCAGAGCTGTACATCCGGCACCCATCATTCCTGTGAGAACAGCGATACTTCGACCACAGTAAGACGACGGAACAATATCGCCGTAACCGACGGAGAGAAATGTTACGGCAATTAGCCAGAGACAATTGAAAAAGTTCGAATGAACTGTATCCTGGAATCCACCGACTCCGTACATTTCACACAGTCGTAGCGCCCAGCTAGAGGTAAGCAATGCTGAAGCCATAATGATTGCAAGAACGTACTCTGGATAAAGCGCCATCAGAGATTTGAATACAAATCGAAAATTGAAATTAATGCGATTCAATGCTCCAAGACCTTGTGACGAAGCATCTTGGTAGAGGCGGCTATGAAGCATGATGGCGCGGCAAATGAGGTAACATCTGAGAAACATAGGTAAGGACAGAACAACGTCAAGTGGAACTGTCAATCGTCTTGGGAGCTGCCCTTCGCTGACGGTGGCAGGCCATGTTATGGTGAAATCCCCTGGTATAGGATGAATGCTACATAATAAAAATTCTGCACAAATCTTTATAACTCGATGAAAAGACATTGCCAATCGGATGTCATTTACTCCGTTGTCCACAGTGAATAATTGAATGTCTTGATAATGATAGAATCCAAGGGATGCCAGGAGCGAGGCCGTAGATGCTGTGATGAGGACTTTGATTGAATTTGACATATAGCTGCCGCGTACAATAATCCCAGCAGCAGCAAGCTCTGTGTCTAGAATCATGAGACCAATTCCAATTATGGCCGAATATAGGGCGACATCGCAGTTACATTTTCTCTTCTTAAACAATTCTTTACGCTTGGCTAGCATGTTTCCGACGGTCTCGAATCGACACCTCCCAGATGGCACCGGCATCTCAAGCTGAACAGGCGAACCCATGTCGCTATCGGAGTATAATTTGTTCCTTCCGTTTAATCCAACAAGTGGTATTTGGGGATCTTCAATAACCGTAGACATTTCTTCCAGTCACAGAAGTACTTAATCTTGTCGGAAATTATCGTGCCATGACAATGCCAGTGTTTCAGTTCCAATTTATCTGAATGAAACAATTTTCCAATAGGAAGCTTTCTCACCCACTAGTAATTGTATCTATCAAAGGCGAACTGTTTATTAGGCAAGCCACGACTGTAAAAACAATAAAGCTCTATGACACATAATTGCTATGTAATGACAAAGTATGTATATTTAAAATATGCGACTTCTATTCGCACCACTTCAATGTCATGTTCTATACGGCTAATATTGCTCATGTGAAAATTGTGTACACTTTACTTATGGTTTGTTGTCCGTTGCTTATCCTGTTTGTAAATAAACAACAGCAGTTAACCGTTTTATACGCATCCAGAAATTAAGAAGAAAACAATTAACAGCGTCGTTGTGTTTGGAAGTTTTAATTCATTCAAAACGGTTCAGCGGTTCACGAAGAGTTCAGAGGTAAAATGTTTTCAGGACGTCAAGATATACAGGTCGTGTTTCTGGCATCTGAAATGAAAATAAACAAGATTTTGATGTATCTATAAATGATATAACCCCATTATATATTGAGAACATCATTTTACTTCAAAACAGCTATGCCGTATGACGACGTTTAACAGCGTAAAACGAATATTTCTTGAGCCCAAGAAGATCGCGTGTTAGTTTTGGGAAAACAAGTTTGTGTCATTTATAAAGCAGATAAATTACTATTAATCAATAATTTGAGCTGTCTTCACAATTAAATTGAATCATAAAAGCGGGTTGTTTTTTTTTATTAAGCTACAATTCACAAAATACTATATTTTTATTAAAACATACGTCAGAAGTTGTTTTGATAAAAAACAAATGGTAATGATGCCAGTCCAGAAATATAAAACTTACTTTTAATTTGGTTAATATTTCATAAATGAGTTAATTATTTGACAAGTTTATCACTTTAAAATACACTAGTGTCATTTAAAAATATATTTATAGTATCTTTTTATATAAAATTCAACGAAAAAAAAAATGCAAATTCTCTCGCAGGTGCATTATTTTAACAAAATCAATGGAAGATATAATATATTTAAAGTTATTATATATTAAAATAAATATATTAGCATTGTATTATTGTTTATGTGGCATGGTTTTCATGTAACTGAAATAAAAACAATAATTTATAAACTGTTAAACGGTAAATTATTTTTTTCATTAATTGTTTATGACAAGTGTATGTATAGAAAACTAACTT